>VYZW01002018.1:0-81515 GCA_013401315.1 Balaeniceps rex | reverse complement strand
AATCCATGTCCAAACAGAAAAGTTCTCAATGGTCCTATTTCAGCATATCTCAAGGACTAATTAAATCCTCATTACTATCTTCTAATTATTCCAGTGCTCTGGGATTTCACTGAGCAAGTCCCCAATGGTGCATTAGATGAAAAGGGTTAAATAACCTGTGTTGATTTTGAGACTCCAGATCTATTTCAGACCTTTAGCATATCATCAGCATTATCATGAATATTTAACTACATACCGCTGTGAAAATTATAAGGGGAAAACAATTAAAGATTTTTTAAAAATTAATTCTGACCCATATACATTTGCACTAATAAATAAGGCTTCTTTAAGTATCCCCATTATGAGAGCGCTTGCTAGAGTAATAACATGAAGTCATTAACTGCTTCCATTAAATTCAATGGTTTTCAGGAGCTCCCAAGTCACTATTTTACTATAAGACTGAAACCTGACATGTACATATCCAACTGGATAAGCATGAAGTAGGTAAGTTTTCCAAGCTTTTTTAAAATTAGGTAAGGAACCATTCATTTCTGCAGGGGTAAAAGTGCCTATTTCAACATTATTGTGACACATATTCTCCTATTAGTGTTTGCATAGGCAAGTATTCATATACACAGACGGACATCTCCGTTCGGTTACAAAAGTAAGAGTGAGAGTATAAGCTGATGGCCAGGATGGAAGGCTTCTTTTTCATGCTGCAGCTTCAGGAAACTGATTTAGGGGGTCATTTGGATATGCTGGGTTTCTATTTGATCCATACAACTAACTTCTAACCCACTGAGCAGTTTTGGCTACTAAGCACATCCTCAAAGTGTGGCTTCCAAAACCCAAACAGCTGAATATAGGGAACTTACGCGACTGTGTACCTCAATTATTTGCCAAATGGTTATGGCAGCTGTGGTATCACTGCTGCCCTACCTCTGGGGGCTGATGTAACTAAAGTTTATAAAAAGCTTTGACTTCAATAAACATGAAAAATCAAACCCCTGCTTTTGATCACAGTAAAGAAAAATCTGGAGTAGCTGTATCAGAAACAAAGAGCAAAGCACACATCCTCTTTCTCCCCAAAAGCGTAGCAAGTTTCAATGACTAGCTTAATTGGACTACATTTTCATGTGGTATCCCCAAGTAATGGTAATTGCTGGGATTCTGCAGCAGTTACATGCACGTGTAGGTGAGCGGGCATGGCTACTCCTGCTTCTCCAAGAGACTTCTGACCCCAATCCTGCACCTCTGTCTCCAGAGCTCTCCGGCTCCAACAGTCCATTAAGGTATATGGGACCTACTTCAAGTCCCAGTACTTTCAAAGACGTGAGCTGAGACATAGGTTATGCTCATAAAAGCACATGCAATTTCTTATTGCCGAGGTAGACAACACGTGTTGGTAGAACTGAAAAAGCTTCATTTACTGTGCATCAAACAACAGTGGCCAGTTACTGATTCTGGGACAACAACAAAAGTGGGCTGCCTAGAATAGCACGCTCCATTTATGCCAAGCCGGGTCCAAATGTCCTACAGCGTGAGCAGGACGTGAAAAATTTTCAACTTATTTTTAAAAAGTAACCATTTTTATGCTTATTACAAAAAAGTATAAAATAAGCTATATAAAAAGCAAGCTAAGAGCACAGAAAATCCAGTCCCCCAATAAATTCCTATTACTGTACATACGTACCTATGTTACCACTCCCCTCCTTCCACACACAGAACGTACATGTAAAAATATGCTCATTGCTTCACGCTGCACTGTATGACAAGGGATGTGTCCCCTTAGGCAGGCAAACATAAAAATCCCAGCAGGGTGCTGAGTAACCATGGAAAGTGGGGTAAAATATAATCAAACATTTTCATAACAGAATAAATAAGTGTAAACGTAACGGTTCAAGGTAGTGGTTTAGTATCCAGAAGCGCTACAGCTCAGACTCCACCTGTCAATCAAGCTTCACAATATCTGGTAAATAACATTTTTTTCAAGTATTGAGAGCAGAGGATTCTGCTCAAGAAACAATTAGTAATCTTTTGTTCATTCAATTCTCTCAAAACAAGGAAAGGAATCTTATACAAAGTGCTTAACCAAACAACATTACCTTATCCTATGGAGAGTCTCTGGGGTTTTTGTTTTCATTTTCTTTTTTTTTTCCTTTTCTTTTTTTTTGGGGAGAAAGTGTATCAGTAAGCCAAGAGTTTAAATTACTGTAACAGATGCCTATGGATCAGGTGTCCTTAGCAGCAACGATTTTCTGCTCAGGTTTTTATCAGTAAATGACAAGCACCTTCCCTTTGAGTCCCCATCGCTCCCCCTCCTTCCTTTCTTCAAGTTCAGTGGAAACCAGTTCAAGCAAGCAAAGGAATCAACTAATGTAACAGCCTTTTTAAAAGGTGAAGTTTTCCATTTCAAAGGAGCCTCTAATCAATGACAGGGCGCAAAAGGGAACGCACGCATGTTTATGAGCGCATAGCACAGACTTTAGAGAAGCTTTGGGGAACATCTTCTGCAAAATCAATACGACGTAGCTAGTTACAAATTCCGTATCTACTGCATCAAAAAAAATGGACTTCTTGCACAAGCTGGGCCACAAGGATCATGCATATTACACCAGACTTTGCATATGAAGAGCGCAAAAATTGCAACTTTCCCAAATACATTTTCTCTAAGAACATACCTACAATTATCACACGCCCTGCACAGAGGCGGAACCAGACTAAATCAACCCGTAAATTTTATTTCTCTTGCTGTTATTTACTTGTTTGACTTCCCAGTTATGGTGGCCGTCTTCTCTGTTTTAGTTTTGAATACTCCTCTGCCTCCCCCAACCATAAAATGATCCCCAGTTTTGTTCTACAGCAGCAACGGAGAGGTTCGATCCTTCCAGCTCTGTCAGACCTGCCTACCTCGTCTCCCAAAGCCAGGTGAGGAACACACACTGCAGAAATAATTATTCCTGGGCAGTGTAACATCTTGTGCCAAGACCCAGCTGTGCCAGGAAATACACGCATCCTTCTGAGATGCTTGGGTCTTCAAAGCCTCAATCTGATCCATTCCCATTGCCTTGTGACATTCTATCCCACAAAACACCACATATTTGTATTGGGTACTGAGGCCATTCTTTTTTCACCAAACATGTACATTATTCTAAAAATCTTTTAAGGGGAAAGTAAGTCCCTGCACTAACAACTGCATATAAAGAATGATCTGAAAAGGAAACAAAACAACCGAGTTAAGTGTGGAATTGTGTGTTTCATGTTCTCATTAATCAGCATTCCTGGAGGAGGGGACATCCAACACAGAAAAATAGCAAAAATTAAGACTCTCTCCTCTTCTTTGGGAGTCCTCTTAGTTCCTCCTGGATGCTATCCCAGAAATTTGTCATTCTGTGAGTTCAACTTGTTTCACTGTGAGAAAACTTCTAGTATTTATGGTATCCCCATATGGTGCTACTTGGAATATTTCTGGTAGCAAGACATTTTAGGAGGGGCATTTCATAAATAACTCCATGTTTATCACAGTTATCATGTGTCTGTTTTGCAAGCCTGTCGCTGGCACACGTTAACCACTGCATGGACAGGAAGCCCAGTTTCCAGCAGTTGATCGTATGGCCACGCAACAAAGCTGTGACAACTATCTTTCCTAAGCTAGGGAGGAAGGAGGCAAAAGGAAAAGGGCTTAAAGATTATAAATGGTAACATTAAGAAAAAAAATTGCTGTTTATTTTTGTGAGCACTTGCTAGGAAATACCGTTTTAGAACAGTGCTGTTGCCTGCAAGGTTTTCCCTTGCAAGATTTCCAAATCTTTGAACCATTTGACCTAAACAGTTGATTTCCCTTTATATTTAGAGATATTTTTATTTCTAGAACTGGCTAAAGGACTAGCTATTGTGTCCATGCAAAGACACCAGAGATGAGAATTTTAAGAACAGTAGCAAAACTGCAGTGCTTGTACCTAGCGGTACTTCTGTACATCTTAATTCCAAGATAGACAATGAAAAGTTGAATCCTCTAGGATACGAATCAAGTATTTACAGCAAACTGCCTTTATACTCTGGGCATTCACTGTATTTTGAGAAAGCCTTGTTTCCAATTATATTTTGGTAAAACCTGCTATTCAATTGCTCTTTACCCAGAGAAGGAAACCCCCTGAGCCTTTTACAAAGAGGACTGTCATTATTTTCCCTGGGAAAAGAAAAGAAATACCAGGAAATCTCACATTGCTAATGGGCGACTTAAAATGAAGGCTGCATTTGGCACCAACTAAAAAAGCCCCAACACCTAACAAACCTCGGTCCTGTGGCATTGGTGACTGGCTCAAGGCAGGGTGGGAGCTGGATTCTGACTGGCTGCCAGGAGGCTGCGGTGGCATCTGACTGCCTGCAACACACAGAGAAAAAAGGGAAAATAGTCTTGCTTTTAACATTGCAATGCACAAAACCAAGCCGGCTGCATTTTTTAACCACTCAACATCAAAGAAAGTACCAGCTGTATAAGGTAAAGACAGAGCTCAACAGGTCTAGCTTTTTTCCTTTTTTTTTTTNTTTTTTTTTTTTTTTTTTTTTTTTTTTTTTTTTTGGAAACCCACGGAGGAAACATGCATAAACATATTTAGCAACAGGCATGGCGAAATGTTCAATTTCGTATTGAGCGAGTTCCCAACCTCACCGACATGATCCAATTTATAGCTGCAAATCTCCTGACACATATTTCTGTTAGAGAGTTTAACAAAATCCAAGTCTGCTGAACAATAGGGCTCATCCTGCCGAGCTTAAACTGGCCTCCAGCCAGGCAGACATGGACTGCTGCCAACAATATTACCAATGAAAAATTCAGTCAATACAAAAATGACTAACAACAGTTTAAAAAGTATTTCAATGAATCAGTGGTTTTAATATTATTTGGATGTCCACGTAGAAGATGGGAATAAAGTATAACATGCAGGTGCACGTGGTGAAAGTAAAGCATGTTTGAAAGAGATCAGATAGAAAAGGGGTATCTTATTATTCAAATAAATAATTTTTATTTGAGAACAGACAGACCCTTTTTTATGGCCTTGTTCAAAAGACACCCACACAGTTTATCCACTGCTGTCTCCCCACCCAAAGAACAGCAGCACTCATGGTGCTGTCTGTGGGGCTCAGGACATGAAATGTTCCCTTTCGATATTACTGGATAGTAAAGCAGGTGCTTATTGCGCTGATGCAAGTCACTCCTCTGGGTCACCATTCAACACCGTGTCAAGCAGGGAGGTCCACATTACCAGCCTCCTGCTGCACAACACCCCAACGGCCTCGTGCCCAACAGCCAACCTGCCACAGCCTGAGCAGGAGTAAGAAGGAGACATGGATGTCTCCTGGGACTCCTCTCCACTGCTGGTCTGAGACACGCCTGCTCTCGACAGCCCAAGCGGCTTGAAGACCACCTCAGGTTAGGCAGCAAATGCATACTTTAAGCATTTAGAAACTGTAGTGACGAGCACGGTATAAATAGCAGCAGACAGATTTATATCCCTCGTCCTCAGAAACTGCTCTGATTGTTTTCCATTTGAAAGAAATGGAAAAAATAAAAACACAGGCAATAGATTTGTGCCTGCTGAGACTCATTTCCTCCTGCTCAGCAGCTGCCCCTCTGCAGTGACGGGAGCGAGAATCCCGCGGCCGGTCCTGGCGCTGGGAGCCGGGCTGACCGCGGCGGGGGCAGCAGGGGCTGCTCCTTCTTTAGAGCGATGAAGGGCCCCAAGCTGGACATAAAACAGGAAAGCAAACATGTCTGCTCTGCCCTGTTCACTCCCCAGCCTCAAAGCAACTGGCTCTCAGCACTGACTCTAAAGAAAGGCCAGACTGATAAAGAACAAAAAGAAAATGCATAAAACTGTGGAGTGTAACCTCTGCCTAGCTATTCAGATGAGGTGCACTTGCACTAAAAAACATGACAGTCAACATTACCGGGAGCAGCTGTGACAACTGTCTCAGAGATGCAAATGCTGGACCAGAGGCAGAATTGCTCCTCCAAAAGACCAAACATGCCACTCAGCGCCCGAGGCTTTGGGATCCACAGCCCATTCACGAACTCTATGGCATATGACAATAATATTCCGGCTTATGTTTTGATGTCACTCAAGAGCGGGCTGTGGAGACGGTAAGAGCCTGCATGATAATGAATGCTTTCTGCTTGACAGGATGGATTCAGTGACTCAAGACTGTAAACAAACAGCAATTCCATGTTAACATGGGGCACTGCCACTTCCACTGTGTATGCCCGAGGCACTGCTATCAGACAGAAAACTTCAAGTACATCTGAACCATCTAAGATTTTTACAAATACTTAAAAAAAAAAAAAAAATAAGGCAGGGGTAGTCCTGACTGCCCCACACAGCTCCCAGCCGGACCCCGCCTTTAGGCGGAGGCTTGGCAAACTTTGAGAGACATTAAATAGTGCATGGAAGATCTATGCTAGGCAACATATTTTGAATACATTTATACATGGTCTTTAATTTTTTACATTGATAATAACTTCAGTTATCTGTCAGGAGCCTTATACTGCACAGGCAGATGTGCAAGCACGGACCGGTAAAGTCAAAGCCTAGAACAGTGTGTGTATGACACGTTACAAAGAAATCATTTTTATCTGCATCCTTAGGGAATAGAGACCCAGGAGTTTTGCAAATCCACTGAAATTAGCAGCCTCTGCAAACATCAATGCTATTTTATTAGCTCACTTTTTAAAGTTTACTTCTGATTTTTTTCTGTATTAAAAAAAAACTTTAGAGCAAAATTTTTGTCTCACAAAGGAAAACAATTTCGTAAACAAGACCAACTCTACACATATTTTAACAAGTAAGGAACTTGCAAGAGAAGTGTCCATTATGCTAATGATCAGTGGGTGCTACAAA
The DNA here is from genome assembly GCA_013401315.1 of Balaeniceps rex. Lineage (NCBI taxonomy): Eukaryota > Metazoa > Chordata > Aves > Pelecaniformes > Balaenicipitidae > Balaeniceps > Balaeniceps rex. The sequence continues at coordinate 74,637 of VYZW01002018.1, read as the reverse complement.
TTATCCAGGTGCTGGACATGAAAGTATCGCACCAAAATGTTTTCAGTCGAACTGCCATTTTATCCTTAGAAATGATCTGAAAGGTAAAAGGAGGTTAAGCACCCAAATACCTTTGAAGACTTGAACTGAACTCTTAATTTGGGTATCTAACTCCTATTGATTGGGAGCTGATGACAGGACTTTAAAAACCTTTGAAGATCCTGTCTGCCATGCTTTTTAAGTTTCTTTGTCATGAAAAGAAATGACCTTAAAGATTTTCCATTTCTTTCCTTTAAATGATATTAATCCTTCTCTCTTTTAACCAGTATTGTAGTTGGGATTCTTGGAAGACACTTTAAATAATACATGAACAGACTTTTGTATTTTATTAGGGAAGGAAAACTTCTACAGAAGAACAACAACCTCTTTCCTTTTTAAACATAAATTCTACAGCTATTTAAAAGAGGAAAAAAACCCCAACAATATTTTTCACTTACTACTGCCTCCTTTGACCCAATGATACACAGATGGAAGTTTAAACACGGATGACCTTTTCCCATGTTTTGTATAGTATTGTTGCCACACTGGTGAGATACTCCACCTGCTAAAACTTACGCAAAGTGAATACTATGGATGTTTCACAATATTTTTATTATGCAAAATCACACGAAATACAATAATGCATATTAAAAGGACAGATGCTGCAACACTAGTTCTTTCACCTAGATTTAACGGAGGAGCAAAATGGTATTCAAATTTATATAGCTATCTTGTACAATTAGTTGTTAAAACTACCAAAACCAGCAGCCTACCTAATATCATGTCTGCTATTTAAAAAAAAAAAGCAAAGTCAATTGAAGAGGTGAGAGAATTTAAAAATGCTTAATAGCACAGTTGTAAGCTCGTTTTCTGTTCTTTAAATTATGTTAGAAATGCTTTTAAACATTTTGCATGAGACTTTGAAAATCTATGCTTGAAATAGAGTCAGGACTAGAGACTGCACTGCACCTTTGGAAAAGATGGATTGAGAAAAGTACTAAATGGTGATTGCGTTATGACTACAGCCATGAAATCTGCAGTTAAAGTGTAAAAAGTAAATTTCTTAGAGCCAACATAGCAAGAAAGAGCAGAGCTTTGATATCCTGCTGAGGAGGGGTCCTTATGATGAATTACAGCCCAAATCAGTAACGTTGTTAAACATGCTGAGGGCTCTCTGCTCCCATCACTGTAATGACACTGGAGGATGCTCAGCAGTGCTACTCTGTACCTGTTGGACAATACCTCGCAGGATTGCGCCTGAACAACTGAATCAAGGAAGCACTTCAGTGATAACAGGTTCCCCCTGGGAAATTACTAGTTAAGGAGGGAAGGAGGAATATCGGCACAGGAATTTTAAGATGCGTGAGGAACTGGGAAACAGGAGGGTGAGGGACTGATCACAGCCTGTGTTGAAAGGGGAATGTTAGGCTGGAGGAAAGGCAGAATTTAAAGATCTTGTGGGTTGTCTTTGGGACAATTCTCAACCTAATTTCGGAATTAAGAGCTAGGACTGGATTAATGACTTTGGCTGATTACAAAGTAGGGAATATTAGTCAATACAAGATGATGATCAAAATACTATCTAAGAAACTGGACCACCTTTTGGGTTGGAGTAACAAAAATGCAAACATTTATACTCACAGACCAGAAACAGGGCTTTTCTAACAGAAGAGCTGTAGGGTTATCAGTTAGAAATGGGAGAAGAAAAGAAAGGAAAATCTGACCGTATTTGTTGACCTACAAATGGTTATAACTAGTCATTTGATGTCACCCTGAATCAAAAAATTTAGTATTAGGATAAATTAGGAGAATCGTTTCCAATATAGGTAAGGAAACATAGTGCCATTGCTGATGTGTCACTGGTGAACCTTCACACAGACAAAACCAGAAAGCTAACTGGAATGGGAACCAAGAGCAGCTACCAGCATGACGTCACAGGAAGCTGAAAGAGTGCATATTATTTGGCATGGCAAAAACTAAAGCTGTGACTTTGTGACTTCTTTTTAAAAATATATTTGCAGCTAAATATCAGGGAGCAAAAAGAGCACGATGTTTAGGATGATAATCAAACCATTACTGGAATTTGAAACAACTTCCTTTTAGGAATAATGAGGTCCAGGAAACCTAGTGATTAAGATGAAATCTGATAAAATAATGGGATTATATCACACAGTCGATGTGACAGTAAAGGCTCACAGACCAGAAGGGGCATTCTTGGCCTTGGATCTCTACATGAGAAATGAAAGATCATAAATATGCTTCTATATGGGATTGTTTTAAATGAGCTTTTCAGGAAATTGGAAGTGAGGTGCAAATGACCTCAAAGGAAAGAAATTTTTCTATGGGTAGCATAAAGGGAAACTGGTCATGTGGTTTGTGTTATCACTTTCATCTTACAAAGCCTATGACCCCTTAAGAATAAAGATTATTTTCTTCCTTAATTTATGCATTGTAGCTAAGCTTCCTGTTGCATCGACAGTATTTTTTAAATGACTTATTCATCGGAGTAAAAAGCAAGGGTTGCCTGCATACCCCCCCAAATTAAGATGTGAAAAATATTAAAACCTTCCTCACATCTAAACAGTAACCTGAGCACAGATGCTTTAAAAGGCCAGTGACATGAGGACTCTTTCAGACACAGCAGCTGTGGCCCCCCGAACCACTCTGGGGGGGATACGCAGAGTTAAGTGCACTCAAACCAAGCCTTCTGGCTCTGCTCAGCACCACGCTGCAGCTAATAACGCCTTGCTAGCAACAGCAATGCCGGTAATCCACTGCTGCCTGCTCACTGAGATGATTTCCACCTCTCCGACCTGGGAGCTTGGGACCAAGCCCGGAGCCCTCCCGCCTTGGGATGCTTTCAGTGGCTGGCTGTGTGGCTTGCTGAAGGCGAGATTGCAAGCAGTTGATTTGTCTGCCGCAGCAACGCGAAGTGTCTGTAAACAGGAAGATTATCAACTTAAGCCAGACTTATGAATGCTCCACATTACAAAAAGTTATCAAGATCGTTGTTGCGCCTTGCCCTGATTTTCCATATTACCTCTTAAAACAAATGCATCATGCTCCAAAGACACAAGATTCCCTAACATACATGAGTATCACTCATAATCCATGTAAAAGAAACAAAAGGTAAAAAACCACTTCTCTTCTCATGAAAGCATAAAATTCTCAGACTACCAATCCTTGAAAGTTACGCTCCATCTTCTTTTTCATATTTGCGTTACATTTACCATATCAAGGACTGGGTTGTGAGCAGGTTCCAGAGATGTCACTGTAACCTAAGTGCTAAACTGCTCTCAAATCTCCATTAAAAAATGCAACACTGAGCTAAGGTGGCCTGCAGAACCCTAGCTCTGACTTTTCGCAGTAGCATAAACATCTTCATTTCATGACCAGAAGCTACTTATTTGACGTGATATAACATTTAATTCAAAGCGAAGTTGACACTGACAGGATGAGGTAGCTATTCAATATTTTGTTTCATCCTCATTATTCAGTGTGTAGTCTCAAGGTATTACTTATGGAACACCATGCAAATGTCACCCTTACTACAGAATAATTCATTATATTATGGACTTTTTTAAAAAAAAGAATTAAGTAGCTGAAACTGGGGTCTGCCAAATTAGACATCCAAGTTTTATTCGCAGGTTGTGTAATCTCTGAGTGAGGTATGAAGACTTTTACCAAATATTCAGGAGTATAAAGTGTTAATAACTGCTAGTACTGCCTAAACTGACAACAGGCCGAGTGGCAAGGGGCAGGAAAGCAAACATATTGCCCCCCCAAGGCAAAAGCTCACTTTGCTCAGGAGGGGAAGGGAGAGCAGCAGCAGCAGCAGCCACTGCACGAGGTTCTGTTTCATCCACGCTCCATCCAGAAGTCACCTCTGCGTTTGGACCGAAGTGAAGCACCACACCATTTTTTCCTGAGATTTTGGCAACAAGCCCAAAGCAAGCTGTCAATGGAAATCTTCAAAAGGCTGCGACTCAGCCGAATAATGAATGGATTTCCAGTAGGCCACAGCAAGCACCTGTCTGCCTGAGGACTATCCCTCTCCTACAAATTTCAAAAATCCTGCTGTAAATCAGGAAGGCACTAGAGCTCCTCAAAATTAAGGATGCATCCCTCATTTATTTATATAAGCGAAGGCATAAGTCGATCTAAATCTAGGGATCACTGCTTCTCTAGCCTCAATAACACCCACCCAGACCTGTAATTTCACTTTACAGTTATGAGAAGTTTCATTTGGGGATCAAATTCTTTTCTGCTTTCACCTCTGCCTAACTCCGTGTTCATTTAATGCATTATTTCCATTAAGCTCGGGAGAGTTCCCAGCCCAGGGTATTTCTGCTGGAGGCCGATCCAGAATGGCGCAGCCCAGGATAGCAACCAGTTAAATCTTTTCTAATCCCCGCATTCAGAAATGGTGGCTCGCAGCGGCTGGCACGCAGGAACTGAATAGAGCAGGCAAGCTCGTATTTCTCTCACCAGGCCAAATTAATAAAAACAAAACCTGATTTCTCCTTCTCGTTTCCTTATTCTTCCTGCTCCCCAATATTTTTCCTCTTTCAAACAATTTTTTTTTTTGTTGTTTGAGAAGCTTAATGTTTGGCTGCCTTCTGAAGAAACGGGCACAGTGACAGATGAAAGGCCGTATTCATCGCCTAATTCAGAATAGGGAAAAACCGACTGCTGCGCATTTAAGATTCTAACAACCTTGCAATTTTGTATAGCCGTTTTCCCCAACCCGTTCTTTTGAAGAAATCTGCTTTTATTCTGTTAATAACTAACCACAGTTGCAGCAGCATGGATCCGATTAGCAGTTCTTACGCTACAAAGGAGGGGGGGGGGAGGGCTGTGAACAGGGTTGCCAATTTGTCCACCTGGGTCCCCAGGAGAAAGATTAGATGAGGCGCTTGCTCCTTTCTTCCCCACTCGCTCGCTGCTCTGCACTAGACAGACCTCTTCAAAGCTCAGCCACTGACTTGATTTTTTTTTTTCTCTCTGAAGTCTCATTTAACCGCCCCTCCACATGTTTTGCACTCTGTGTCACTGTGTCCCTCCAAAGCGACGGTGTGAATTGGGATGAGAGGGTTCAGAAGAGGCTGTGTCCGCAGCTTGCCCAGCGTTTTCTCTCACACCTCTACGGGGCCTCTGAATTGCTTTTAGATTTTGTAAATTATATTTTCTTAAATTTGTGCAAACCGTTGGAAAAAAGGGTCTATGTTCTTTAGGGAACAATCCAAACCCTGTAATCATGCCGTATTTTTTTACTCTGTCCTTTTAAGCCTTTCATAAAAATGACAGTTTTGCTTGCATTTAGACTGAAGTAGAAGATTGCAAAGGGCTGCATGGATTTAGTAATTCAGAATTACTTGGGACACGTAACATTACAAACATTACATGTTTCTTAATGCAAAAAGCATATGCTTCAGCTAGAGAAAAAACATTCTCAATTTCTTTATAAAATGTCAATTAACCAGAATACAAAATCGTAACTGATGCAAGGGCTAAATATCTAAAAGCTCCTAACAAAAGACAGGGTAGTATTTCTTCCTTATATTTGGCTCATTTCTTCCTTCCAGAAATGAAATCTACCCTGCCACACACCTCAAACTTAAAACTTCAGAATTCCATTTAGGGAGTTAATCCAAGTTCCAAAGGAAGAGTTTTTCATTATCAATGCTCATTCCCTAGATGGCATTTATAACTATGAGGGGAGTTTTTCTCTAAGCTGTTCCTCATTGTGTCTACTGTTTTTAAGAGCCTGAGAAGCACAACAAACACAGCAGACATATGCTTCTGGTATTTGCCACCTAATAAAAACCTTAACTCCTAATTTTAACATTGTCAAATTCTAACAAAACCATGTATCAACTTTCATTTATAATATCTGTAGTGTGAAAACATGCAAGACACCAAAGAAAGGGTGAATGTGAACTGAAATAACTGTTTCTTATCCGTATTTCTTTTCCCTTGATCCAGCTACATGTAAGAATTGCTCAGAATAAATATTCATCATCAGGTGGCATTAACTCAAAAAGACCAGCAGCGATGGAGTTTCACTCCTCCCTGCTCCTCCTGACTCTCTCAAGTTCAGGCAAGCAGGTGGAAATTGGAGCAGCAATGTGTGGCAATGAACTATTTTGCTAGTCCTGCCTGCTACTTCTCACACTAGTCCATTGCCTGTGACTAACAGGTGTTTTAGTAGCAAAATGTATGTGCTCTCATTAATACTATCCTCAAAAGGAAAAACCTCTTAGATAATCTAGTTTTTCTTATTGCGTTATACTGCATGTTACACAGCCCTGGTCTCAACGGTTCTCAGGGACAGGGGAGAAAAGGGCAAGTTGAATGCATAAAGGATAAAAGCACCTTGAGGCAAACCCGCTTCCAAACACCATTTGGTGGGTCTGATCATCCTGAAGACAAGATCTATCATGCCATATTTCATCTCGCCCGACAACGATAAGCTCCAAAGACCGGTGCAGAAGCGGCGCAATTCTTCATGTATTTTTAATCAACTGAGAACTTTCATCCGGTGAGCTCCCTCCGCAAGGTCACACACACCGCGTGCAGCCACGTGACTCCCATGCAGTTTGCAAACGCCAACTTCTATGTCAGCTTCTGTTTGGAAGGGGGAGTATCAACGTTAGCAACCCCTGGTTATATCATTTATAAACATGCAGATGTGGATTATTAAAGATTAATGCATTTTGGGATTGGTGTCGGCATTCCGTTTGTCTCACGCCGAAACCAATTCTGTTCTTCATTAGTCAACGACAACCCACATCACCCTGTTGTGGAAAAGAAATCAAAGGTGCAAGCGCGAATTGAGAATAAGTGATGAAACTGATTACTAAGAAACTTAACGGCTGCAATCAATCAACACATCACAATAATTTGAGTCCACTGTTATCTGGAGATGGGGAACAAACAGAAAAGCTCGCCGTCGGAGTAAGTTGTTCTTTTGCGTTTGCCTTCTAAAAACCCACTTTGCAATTTGACTTCCATTTCTACCTACGGAGCGATGCTGTCAAAGGGTTGTTCAAATCTTTCAAGCCGCAGCTCAACCTGCATGAATTCTGTCCCTAAGGAAGAGAGAGAATATCTTGCTTTTCATTAATTTTTAAAAAAATTATTATCTGGAGGTAGTGAAAATGTTCTTCTTTTGAGGCTAAATGGCTATTTTCTAGCTGGCCCAGAATTAATTCAAGCCGTATTTGCAATTGTTCAGGTTCCTTCTCCTAAGGAGGGGCACACCACGTATCTGTCTAGTCAAGTCTGACACTAACTATGAAGCATGAAGGCCGCTTTAAATAGCTCGAATGGCAGTGATACACAGTCCACTGAAAAACTCAAAACTGCAACAGCCTATCCCATCACAGAAACCAAACCTCTTATGACATTTATGCTCTATTTTATCTAGGTCTAACAACCATCTGTCAACAACAACAAAAACATACCGATGGAAACGTGAGAGACTTGGGAAAAGCTCATCAATCACTGCTTAGTATTGCAAAGGACGAGGGAGTGAAAGACAACCTTTTAATTTATGATAATACACAAATTAATGCCCTATTTGGCAACACAAAGAAGGAAAGAGAATCTATGTTTGTGTAGCCAAATAATGACAGAATAAAAACCCCCAAATGTTCAAAACCAAATATATACTGTATTAAATTTCTTGACAAAAACATAAATGGGTTGAGCAAAAAAAGTTAGAAAGAAATGCATAGGTTAATGATTAAATGTAAACAATAATTGTCAAAGGATGGCCTTAAAGTATACACCTAAAACTAACAACAAACATAACTGTCAAATCTTGGCGGCTGTGGTTAAGCATATTTGAATTTTGTTACGTGAACTAGAGCACATGCATAATTATGCAGATATTTTAATTGGATTTCAACAGCCGTCATACTTTAGGTGGATTTGTACCAGCACGGGGCTACCGATGACTCACGGAGCTACAAGAAGTGGCCTGCCATACGCGCACTGCCATGGCGCGCGCAGCAGCAGATGCCCCACCGCGCTGGCCGTTCAGCACTTGCCAGGACGGTGAAAACAGGCCTGATGGGAATCAACAAAGAGGACAAACCAGGTACGGGGCAGAGCACAGCTATGGGGATGTGAGCGCTACTGATGCGGCCATCTGGGGGAGGTTTACCTGAAGCCTTTGCAGGCTGCTGGATGACCCTCAGCGCTGTGCTCCCCGGACCCTGCAAGAAGTTCAGTCTGTCCGTCACTGGCTTACACAGCAATTAAACACCGAAACTGGAATGTGTGATCGTGAAATATAAACATCGATAAACCAGATATTAAGCAACTGAAAACACTTAAAACTAGAAACCAAAAACTACCCCTAAAAAATAACCACCCAGGGCATGCTGGTTTTGGTGCTTTATTGTTTTTCTATCTGGCGCTTAACTTAAGAGCTGATGAAAAACAGCAGGTTGATGGTGCTGGAATATGAAACCCTCTGTCGTCAGGAAAACCTAACAGAAGGAACTCGAACAGTGTGTCTCTGTCTCATTTCACCACCTGCACCTGTTCTGGGAAGACCACCTCTGCAGAGAAGGACACCTCCCTGATCTCTCCGGCCAGATTGCAAGTATGATAGCAGTTTTGATAGTGCCTTTGTAGCACGGGCTCTCCTCAAGAAACTAGATTGAGACTATTTAGTTATTTCACGAAGCCTTGAGACAACGGATTATTCATCAGTTGTGACCTAAGCTGAATTCTAATAGGTATCACAGGTTAGATACCCCATATGCTAGAAGCAATGCCTCAAGCTACAGCGCCTTACAATTTGCTTATTTTTCCTCTTGTCAAAAGACAGAAAAACTCTAAACATTGTTCAAATCCTTCAAAAGAAAGGGTTTTAAACTACTGCTACGTGAAACATTCACGTATTTCATTTGTAAGCATTCTAGATTTGCAGAACTGCTGAATAGATGTTTTGTGCACTAGCAGTGATTAAGAACATAGCTACGTCAATGGTATTTTGTGTTTTGTTTTTTTTCTGGTCCGGATGCCAACGAACAGCATGCATCTTCTTTGCAACAAGCTGTTGCAAGATTTTTGCCTCCGGAGAAGCCAAGGGGGAAATATTGATAGATGCATTAAAATAATCTTTCTAGACAGGGGGATCATAGCCATTTTACAAGGATATAATCCCCTTTCTTGTTTTGCAATTATTTTAGGGTATCTGTAAAACTTCAACAAAAAAATACAGTATTACAAATTCACTTTCATATGGTAGTTTTCTCTCCCTCAAATAATATTTGAAAAGAGTCCATGCCATATAACATACCAGTAGTGGTGGTCAATGGAGTAAGCATGTGGAAAGATTTTTCAAAAAAAAGGCAAGCAGAAGATTTTTCCAAATTCTTGTTTAAAACAAGATCTCTCTGATCGGCTTGTCTTACTGCAGCCACTTCTGGAAACAGCTCAACTCTTAGGCTTCTCCTTTTATAAGGCATGAAAGAAAGCATCACTCCTATTCAGATTTTTGCATTAAAATGTCCTTTTGGACTACGATAGACTATTGCTCATTTTTTCCTTCTCTCAGCATTTTAGTCACTCTAGTCTATCCACACATTGACTAACATGCACACCAAGGCAAGATTTCCTGTTACAGCTCTCTCTGGGCATCCCATTCCCCTCTTGCTCCTTTTTTGCCTGGAGTACCAGCTGTAATTCTGACGGGTCCTGGATTTCAAGCTAGCTAGCTGATCAATATCGGAGGGGAAGACCTCCAGGTTTGCAGAGAGTAGAGTTGATCACCGAATGGAACACATCCATTGACTCATATAATTATCACAATTAAAAATTTCGGGTCTTTTTAATCAGAGGAGGGTGCTGACCACTGGTTAGCATAAATTAAGATGACTGGCAATAACATTCTTAAGTGAGAGTATCCACACATGGATTTCTTCCTGAAAATTCTAACTCCAGCTGTATCCAAGCTCCTTGGTGAAAGAAGACATGAATACAATTGTAATAAAAACAACAATGCAGTTGATGCTTAACTGAGTGAAAATAAGCTTGCTTGTTCAGAAAGTAAATGTAACATATTAAAAGCACAAGTCAAAATACTGATCTATGTGAAAAAAATACTTTTACGTATTTCTAAAGATGGCATTTGCTATTCATCATTAGTATAGCGTACCCTTCCCTTCTATACAGATAAAAATTGCTGCAGAGGTTTAAAAATAACAGAATCTATTAACTCGTACAAAGTCTGCTTGTCCATCACGGGTTAAGGGATTCATGGCCTATCAGCAATCTTCCACAGAACTCTTAATATTAAAAATTTTTGCTGCTTACAACGCAAGGGAGAAAGAGCTGACAAAAGCCTTTGGCCAGTGAGATCAAAATTGGGGACAGGGGGGAGAAAGGGGAATTTAGCTTATTTACATTTTTGCTTTGTTAGTAAACGGGAATGGTTGGAGCAGGAAGGAAAGGAAAAAAAAAAGAGAGAGAGAAAGTGAAATTAACAGCCACTAAATCTTCTGGCAACAGCAGTGCATTTTGATGATGTGCTGCGTCAGCTTCCACTAATTGTTTAGGGTTGAATCAGGCACAGTTCAAGACCCAAAGCAGTGCAGGGCATCACATCTCATTCTTTGGAAGAACACGTACCCTAATTATGAAGATGGCTACAAAATAAAGAGATCAGGATTTCTGGCAAAGCAGAATAATGACCTACTTAACAGGAAATCAGAATGCCATTTTGAATCCCTAAAAATCGTAAAAGAGTAGGATTTCAGTCCTGTAATGAATGGGTATCTGAATGAGAAGTGTTACCATTTTGAGAGAAAACTATATTTCTGAACAAAACCTGTAGAAGTTGCTTTTTCTGCTCTTAGGGGTTAATCTCCCTGGTCTATTCCAGTAATGCGAATGGAAACAAAGGCTGTATATGTGTGTGCCACTTAACACACAAACTATCCATCCAGTATTTCAGAGAGCACAGGAAGGAAATGCCCACTGAGCTAGGGACGTGCCAATGTCAGTGCTGCCTGTGCCAGTCCATTCCCGTGAAATTCACGGCGTGCGGCAGAAAGCAATGCGGGGCGGCAGGCTTGCGGTGGGGTGGGGAGACAGCTTAAACAGGCAGTGGAAGAGAATCAGCCATTTGGGAGGTTTAATAGGGGGCTGTTTGTTTGTCTGCCCTTTTGATGTTAAATTAGTCTTCAATTTCATTGCAAGGAAGGAGGCATTGGGAAAAGGATGCTTCTCTTCCAGTAAACCCTGGGAAAGCAACACCTTTATTTTAACGGCCTTCCCACCAAGAACCCCCTGCAACATTTTGGCTTTCCCTAGCCATAGCTATCAGCAACACAACAGCTGCTCATTTTACAATGACTTGCTGGAGAGAGAATGATTGAAAGAGCCAATCTATGTCACATGGAGAAGCTGTGGCACAACATCGCAGGAGGTAATAGGAGAGGAATGAGGTCAGAACAAACAAGGGTAGGGTGAGAACGGAGAGGAAAATAGCAGCGAACAAAATTATTAAAGGCGAGACGCTGTACTACACAATCTATGTTTAAAAACAGCCACAACCTGAATGTTGTGAACAGCCACAGAAATGCAAGCAAGCCCTGTATTATTTTTTCATAGGGTCTCATGAATATGGCTGATGAAAAAAGGTACCAAAGTCCTAGTAATGAAGCACAATGGTGGGAATACACTTAGGTGAAAGCACAGTCTAATTCATACAGCTTGAAAGCCCCAGCACCCGCCAGCGTCCCGCTACTCGCAGGGTTTTAAATAGCAGCCTTGCTCGTGTCATTTTGTAGCTTGAGAAATGCAGCGGCAGTGGTGGCAGCAGCAACAGCAGCAATGCTACCGCCGCTGCCCGGCTCCCCTCCAGAGAGCACTGCATTAGCTCACGCCTGGGAGTTCACCTTTAGCAAAAGAGCTGCAGAGACCAGGAGCTTGCTCACGACGGGGAAACAGTGGCGGGCCATTTTGATTTAGCGCCATTCATAAAAATGCTTCCCAAGGAAGAGTTGCTTTTGTGTTACCGCAGCAGACCAGAGAACCACCACACAAAATAATGGCACGGTTTGTATGAAGAGGCAATGGTTTTCACTAGGCCACTCACAAAAATGAGCTTTTGGGCTCAGCTGAAGTGATGAAGCGACTCTGACCCTGACCTGTGGGACCACACCCCTTCTATTTTTACCCCACAGGGATCAATCGGTTTCATAAAAGCTATCACTTTCCCCTACACACTGTCCTGTTCCCATCCTTATCTATCATGGCTACAATAAAGCTATTTTCAACGTCACAACGTTCTTTCCCTATTCAGCAATCAGGCTGCTAAAATGTCAATCCATTTACTTGGCCGAATCTGACTGTGGGAAAATGTTACCTTTCCAGCTAGGTGGACTATCTGGCTTCACTCAACAACAGGGACGGGCTTCTGCGCCACGCACTGGGAAATGCCCTGCAAATACAAAGCTACCATACTGCACATAATGCAAATACTCCGGTCCTGCTGCTGTCCCCACTATTCCTGCCCCACCTGAGCACGTGCTGCCGGTCAGAGCAGCTGGAGAGGGAAGAAGTAACTGCAGGGCATGCATGCAGCATCAGGGCTCAACATGCTCAGGCCACATTTAGTACGCAACATTCCTGCGTGCACTGAGCTCAGTCCCCTTTGCTTATCTAGTTCAACGTCTGTATACAAACAAGAACGTACACTTTACACAGATACCTTTGTATTGAATACCAGAACACACGCTACTCACTGAATTTTAACCTGCATTTGGTTTACAGCACATCTAATGAAAAGGCATCACTGCTTTTGTTTCTTTTAACTGAGCTCTGTGTTGATTTTTTCATGGTTTTGTCAGCAACTGATGTTATCCCTGGGGTAATGTCAGCGCTCTCCTACTCTTAGGAATTCCCCTAGTACTCAAAATGTCAGAAAATAATCAAAAACTTGAGCATCAGAAAGAGAATAAACTCATCTGAAATACCAAATACACATTGCCGCCTGACACCCTGCAAGTAACATGCCAGATGGGTGTGGACGAGGTAAGAACTGGAATTAATGCATGCCCTTTTTTTATTCTGGGCATCTTAACAGATTTCCACAAATTTCCTAATGTACATGAATGACCCTGTGTCATACTCTACGTGGCAGAAGAGAGTGAGTGGTGAGCATGCCACTGGCATTTCAATTATTACTGGTGGGGCTGGATTCCTAGTAACTTGTTGACCTTTGCACATATTAAGAAATATCTCATACAATATTCTGTACTCATGTCCAAAATTACATTATCACAATGCAGGGTTGGAAAATCTCTGCCTCATCCTGCGGGTCTGAAACCATACAAGTCCAAGAGCCAAACCCAAGAAAAATACACAGTAAAAACAAAAAAGGGACCCTGTAAATAACAGAGAGAAATACGTGAGAGAGAGATGACACATGAACCAAATACAAAAATGGCGATCAAGTATTCGCATTGGTCGATGATAAAGACATTCATCAATATGTGGAGTCAAATTCAGAATTTTGAGCACTCCGAGGGCTTGGCAGCTGAAGCGTAGATGGAATTTACCCCGGCTTTAAGTATGCATTTTTTTGCAGAAAAAGGACCTGAATATGCAGGATTTTTGGAAAATAAATGAATTTGGAATACGGGAATATTTATTTAATAAACCCGTCCATCGGTTTAATTCTGTTTGTTGGAACAAACTTACCTGGAATACTCGCTGGAGAAATGGGACCAGATCTCGACTGGTTGCTTCCAACAGGAGAGCCTACAGGGGAAGGCGATGGGCCCCCGGGGATGCCAGAGAGATGTGGAGAAGCATGAGGGGAGAACGGAGACTGTGCAGGGTTGCTCTGCTCCCCTTGGCTGCTTGTAGAGCCTGATGCGCTAACGGCTGAGCTCAGGGTTGCTTCGGTTCCAGTCGGCAAGTCGTCAATAGATCCAGATAAATCCTGAGAAAAAAGGAAAAAAGAACCTAAGTAGTCGTATGAACTAATACTCAGGCCACAGAACTCGAGAGCTGGCATGGCGACGAAGTCCATTCTTTTACTTATTGCAGCAGATAACCGAGAGGTTGTCTTTAGTGTTGGTTCATGTAGTTAAATGATGGCAGAAAACGAGGATAGTACGTACAATTCTCTGCTTAGTCTCTAATTCTTTCCAGAAAAAGAAGAAGCAAGGGCAACAAACGAATTGGAACCAAATTCATTCAACATTGAATTTAACCTTTTCCATCTGGATTAAGCTTTCAAAATTAATCCCACAAATTCCGCCTGAACATACTAAAACTAATGAAAATGATACATCAGTTTCACTTTCACACAGTATTTCATTTTGGGGTTTGCCACCGTTACAATCACAGCTTATACACTTCACTCTTTAAACCACCACCAAAACGAGAGAAGAAGGGTGTAAAATACGCAGCCCTTTTAACACTCTCATGGAGCTCCTTCACCTTGCAGAAGAGACACAAGAAGAGGCCCTGCCCTCAGCAGCAGCACAGGAGCCGCTGGCCACCTAGGAGCAAGAAAGGCTGTTTCTCTATTTCCATCAAATACCAGTCTACAACTCACAGTTTCTCTTCGATTTCATTTGAGTACACTGCTAAACAGTTGTTCCATTTCAGTTCGTAACTGCTGCATTTTCAAGGAGAAATTTCCTCCGTAGGCCAAAGCACATCTGAATTCTAACTACGAATTGCTGGGCATATTCCCTAAAGCTCTAACATGGGAGTTAGACTCGTCTTTGGATCTGTGGGAGTAATTTGGTTTTTTATCATTGTAAAATCAGATATGAAAAACATAGAATGCTGTGACAAAGCCAGTGCATGCCCCTTAACTGTCAGGAAAAATGTTAATGACTAAGCATCACAGAAAAATCTCATACAAACTGCAAAGCGCAAAGATAGCTGTGCTTCCGTGACTATTGGCAAGGCACAAGTTAAGGAGCATGTTACTACCTCTATTCACGAATTAAGGCACAAACAAGAGGCAGAAAGCTACCTCACACATAAAACAGGTCACTAAATGACCCTTGAAGCTTCCAATAACTGGGATGATGGAGTGTGTTACTTTGGCTGATACTGACTTCACTTGTCTGGCTCATGCAAGCGGCTGCACCATAGACAACGGGACCCGTCGGCCGAGTAGCACAAAAAGAACTGGGCTCTGCCTGAGCAAAGAGCTCAGGAAGCAAAGCCTTACTGCTGCCTAATTTTCATAACAAAAAATAAGGTTATTTTTAGAAGTTACAGAACTTGGACGAAATGCAAAGTGGTATATTTAGAGTCCTGCCTGATGCTGACTACCTCCGCTACGAGGGAGGCTCACAGCCAGTCTCCCCGAAGACACAGGTACAGTCAGTCTTCCAAGGCATGGAAGGAGTAGGATTAACAGTTTGAACATCAATAACATTCATTAGAAGCCACCTAGAACGCTACATGTTAATCCTCCTCGTGCATAAAGGTAGTAAATACAACCCACCTGACTTAGCTCTCTGCAGGACACCTCACAGACCTTACTTCCAACGAATTTCCACAAATACTTCAAGCACAACTCTCACCACAGGTTAATTTTGCTTTTTCTGACAAGCACAAAATTGTACGTGTATTTCACGAGGCATAAGAAAATAAAAAATTAAGTTTGAAACATCAATCTATGTGTGGACTCTGCATTCCCTCAAGAGTAGACTTCCAAATCCCTACAAATAGAAATTTAATTGTGAAATGGGCAATAAACTATTTTCATTGTTTCTTTTTCGAAACTATTAACTGTAGAAAATGTAAACAAGATATAACGCCGTTTGATATGTATAGAGCAACGCTAGAGATTTTTCACAGTAGAATGTATTCGGCAAACAGGTAAGCAATTACTGCTTTTCCATACATAATATGGTATTCTTCTAAATGGAATCAAATCGCTGCTGTCGTGATGTGTAACAAATGCTGCAGGAAGTGCTGATAAAACAAATGCTGCTGAAAAGCATGTAATAAACCCCTGAAAACCAAACGTAGCAGAATAGAGCCTATTCTAAAGGAATATAAATTCTGCGTAAAAAAAACAGATAGGCACCCAACTGATAGAAGATACACAAAACACAGGGTTTTACGTTTAGAATAACAAAGATTTTAAAAGGGTGTGTGGATTAAAGCCGTCATTTGTTTCGGCAAGCCACGAAGTACTTGAAAAACAAACACGCCAAAATAATGAAAAGCCATGAAGCAGTTAGCACTGTCCGTGATGAAATGATCTGTTGTTCAGAGACCAAGGCAAAACCTGACTGCTCTCCACAGCACCTCCCCAGCTTGCTGAGTGTGTGCGTGGGGAAGAACTTGGGGACAGGAATGAAGTTCACTTTTCCCATCAGGTCGCATCTGACTTCTCCAGCCTCCTGTGGGGGTGGAGTGACTGATGAGTCCCAGGCGTTTCCTCAAGTGCCTGCTTTCCAGGAATCTCCTCACCAACCTGATGCAACTCCTTCACAAAAGCGGAAAAGAAAGAGGAAAGCTCGCATGATGCCAGTCTATTTGAAGAGCGAAGCCACGCCACGCTCCCCCAGTACATGCAGAGGGAGCAGCCAGGTGGGCTCAGTGCACCCGGGTGCCTTGCGCTCCCCACCTGCGCTCAGCGTCAGCACCGGGATTTCCTCCCCGGGCTGGGCAACTTCGCAATCGGCTCATCTGCTGAGGATGCTACGGTAGCATTCATTCATCAGACCCATCAAGAAAGCTGATAATGAGGTTGCTCTCAGGGCGGCACAAAAGGCTGTTGCCTATCTAGACGCCTGGGCTGTGCTACACAACCTTTACCATGTGTTACAGCGGGCTAAAATGAGAAATATCAGCTGTTCTGTGCAGGGTGGTTTGCAGATCATTACTTTGTATTTTTTGTTAACATACACTTCGTGGCCTTTCCTAGTCTTCTAAGGTAGAAAGCCTAAGTAGGTGAGCAACTGGGAAACTTCCAGCACATAAAGGCTTTAGAAACACCTCTGTTATCCACAAAAGCTAATTGGGAAATTAAAGGGAAGGAGAAGAAAGACTTTATGTGAAGCACCCAGACAGAAAGAGCAGAAGTCGACTTACTGTTCTCCTATTACCAGTATTTTAATGCTTGCTTTTACCTTGGTTTAACAGAACAGTAATGAAGTCATGTGCAATTTCCACATCACAAACATTTATCTGTATATAAAATACTGTACATGTACACATTATATACATAAATTACATGGACATACTTGCATTTACTTAGCATATCCATAGGTAAAGCTATTAAAAAGCCTACTAATAAGAGAAATTCACAGTGGTTTAAGCATACAGGCTAGTTAACAAAGAAGCTCTGTAACTAATACTCCTCTAGAGGACAATTTAGTCAGCAGGGCACCAACTCTGTTCTTTTATAAGTACTATCAGATCTATGATGCCTGTAAAGAATAGAGAGACCTTACTTACTGCATCTCATTCAAACCAAGGCACCTTCAAGCTACAGTGCTTCCATTTATCTTGTTGGAAAGTTGGCAGGTTAGGTAATTGCTGGGATTCTTTTTAAGGGGCTGAAGTCCCCATACCCTAAGGCATGCCTTAAATTTTGCCTCTTTTCAGAGGCTTTTTCTGGAAAGCACTCATTTCTTCTGGTAAAATGTAGCAAGTCTAGAATTACCATAAATCTCTTGTTTCTTGTAGATCTGTTTCTTGTAGAGTAATCTTATTCTTGTCTGTGGTATTGGTATGACTAGATTTTCAAACGTGGCACCAAATCTAAGAAAAAATGAAGGACAAAATAATTTTTTTCCCATGTCACAAATCCATATTACAGCTCTGTACTCTCTATGTCAGCTTTACATCCTGTATTGTTCAGGACATCCCAGCCAGTTTTCAAAGTTCATTTCTAGTTAATACCTTGATTACAAACTGAAATGTCCCTGCACAGGATTTATCTCTTTTAGCAAAGTGTTTTTTCTCTGACTATCTTCACTTCTAGCCTCACCTTCCACCCATGCACAACCTTTATTCTTGTCCCTCTGACAAGTACAAGAGCTAAAATGAACAGGATTGCATTGTGCTTGGCATTATAATGTTATGCCTTCCTAGTGGTATGATTTTATCAGACTGACAGGAGAGATGCTCTTGAAACAGCACACCAATTTACTATTGCAACGTGGCCAGCAAGGGGTAGAAGGAAGTAAACTGCTCACATAGAGCCAGGAAACCTGAAGTTACTTAGAAAGAGAACACAAGGAAAAAAAAAATGCTACAAACATCCATATATAATATAATAATGCTAACTTACTCAAGGAATACACCTAGATCCAATAAACAGCAAAAAGAAGACTACAGTAACTCAATAATACCACCGCAATTTTACGCACCGAGTGCGACAGGATTAGAGCATTCACCACGGAGCAAAATTTTACACCGCAAACACTTCATGCAGTTGCCAGTTTTGCTCAAGTGTCTCAGCAGACATAAAACACGATTTTACTAAAGGGATCCCTTGCTCAATATCTACAGTTGAAAAATGATGAGCACCTTCTCTGAAATCAGTAAAAAGGGGAAGTGTGGAGCACCTTGCTAACCGAGCTCCTATGCTGCTAAATTACACCCTAAATTCACTGACAGGTTACTGTAGTTTGGGGCTCTCTTGCAGGGATTGTGCAGAGCATATACAACCTGGGATTTATTTAAACTTTCCAACTATTGCCTATCAGTTCCTTTATGCTCAGGGAGTAGAAGAAAAGCAGAAGTATTCTGTAGATATTAAAATTAAAGACACACAAAACCTCCTGGTCTCCCAGAAGCTGAAAACACCCGACTCGACTCTACCATCCATTTTGTTAGCATGAATCCCAGTGCTACGCATAGGGAATTGCAGCAACCGACTGGCTGCAGGATCAAAGCCCTGCTCACTCCTCTCAGGCCTTCCTGCAGGATTTTTATTAGGATGGAGGATGGTGCCGCTCAAAAGACGGGATCCTGCATGAAATATCCATCTCCTTAACACGAATCACCACTTTAGAAGTAAAATTATATATACACACAAACATATTTTACACATAAGTATGTGAATATATATTCAAGCAGACATACACTCTGCTATTGTTTTGGAGCCATGGGGGATTATGAACAATATGCTCTGTAATTGAGATTAACTTTGAACAAACGACTTGGCTGACAAACACACATACGCACACAAAGGGAAAACCCACAATAGCTCTGTTTAAATTTCAAGATATTTGTAAGACCTCTTTTCATCACAAAGCAGCCTATAATAGCATGTTTCAAGAAGTCTTCCAAAGGCCCTGCTGGTCACATTGTCGAGGCAGCGGGCGAGCTAACAGCCTCCCATCGCCTGCACAACCGGAAAAACGCACGGGCACAGCAATGACGGGGACCACGAGGAAAATCCTTTCATTTTCAAAGGCTGCTAACCCCTACACAGGTGTCTTCCTTCCACGCCAGCTACGTTGCAACCCTCAACTAAGCACACCAAACACACCTAATGCACATCCTTAAAAAATTCTTCTTTAGCAGAAAACAGCAAGGCTGCCGTTACATTTTGCCAAAGTGCCTTTTACACCCCTTACTGGAATGAATTCGGGGACAGAAAACAAGATTCATTCTCTGAATCCTGTTAAGTCAAGGTTTGGGGAAGGAAAAGTAGACAAGATCACTTCCATTTCAAATATCTCCTTGACGAAAAAGCTCAATTTTTATTGACGGGCACAACTCTACCTCAGAACACGCTATTGTAAGGAGAGGGTTTGTTTCATACTAAAAACTTACTTGCAAGACAAACACAAACTTTGACAATAGTTGGGTAGAGGTACTTTTTAGTTAGTCATGGTACTTGTCAGTCTTACTTTATTCCACTTACTACGTTTCAGTGTTTTTAACTGAATTTTTAACTTTAACCTCTATGTGGTAAACTATTCATACAATACTCTAGATGAAGGAAATTCTAAGTATATGATAAAAAACCTAGCTTCTTGCACTAAATTTAGTGACAAAGCACCACTTGCTAGGGAAACACATTCCCTTCATCCCGCAGACCTCACATGCTTCCCAAAATAACTCAGTTATTGAACTGTGTTGCAAGGACCCTAATCAGTATCAAATACTTTCTCTGAGAAGTTATACAGGGAAGTCCCTGCAGATGCAAAACCTTTTCCCCAAAAAGCCTATACTCACTCAAGCAACTAAGAAAAAGTGTAAGTGATCAATGCAGCGCCAGTCCTCTGCCTGCCATCTTTTCAACCTATGGGATCCTGGAATTACATAAATCTTCAAGAAATTAACTACAAAAAGCCAACTTGGAACAACAGATTCAAGTCACAGCTTACTACCTAATCGCTAAGCAGATGACTGCTTTGGACAGTTCTTACTTGTAATTTGGACATGAAATTCATTCCCAGTCTTAAAAAATCCCCCTGATGAAAAGTGCACAGAAAACATTGTTTCTAATAAAAGTGTTAGCCCCAATAAATAAATACTTGCCAAGAGAGGGGAAAGAGCAAAGGAAGGTTTGCTTTTTTGTTTTTTTAAACAGGTTCACTAAAGCTGGTATAAATTTTGCTGCTGACTTTAACTGACTTGGGTTTTTCTCCAAACACTCAGTTAACGGGAATGTTTCCTACATTATGAACACCAAAGCGCACGTGATGAGTTGGTGCAGGGTGTCACTGGCTCAGATCCCAGATTAAGGACCTGAGCTGTTAGGACTACGCAGACTGCGCAGGAGAGGCTGTGGCTGAAGGCACACCTCTTCGCACACGTGCCTGCAGGCTTGCACTTTCATCAACAGCGAACACCACTGCGACAGCACAGCCCGCGGGGGTCAAGAGATGCAACCGGCCATCCCAGCTGCCTAGGCAGGACTCCACCCTCACGAGGAATATGATTTTGTTCTGCTGCATATAGCATCTCACTGGAGCATTCAATTCCCAGTTCATTTAAAGAAAGAATAATTTCTTACTGCACTTGTTTAACAAGCAAAGGATCTGTGTTTGTAAGACAACCTTAACTAAAAACTGCTGACCTGTGGATACAGGTGTCCAAGAACAGAACGTGATATGCCCGTATCTGTCAGAGACGGCATGAGAAGAAGTTGCTAAGATGGATACAGTCACACTGCTTTGCCTACACTGATCCACGATGGGATCTTATTTGCTTGTCCAGACAAGAACTTTACAGCAAAAACAACTTAGGGCAATTACAAATCCAAAACTGACACCGTAGCTTCGAGGCACCAGACGAAAGCCCAGACAATTGCACACCTCCCTGCCCCTGCTGAGTGCCGCTCATTACAGGGCCTGCAGCTCCCTGACACTTAGCGAAGGGGGCTCCTGAGGTCTCCAGCTGCATCAAGAAATCTCCTAATGGCATCAAGAAAGTCGCTAGTTTACAAACATCGACTCCTCTGTATGAAACGATAAATACTAATGACCCATGTGCTATCAAAGCAAATTGACAGAGTCTAACAAGGACTGTAAACAGGTAAGACACACAGCTTGTCCGACAACAGTACTTTTTTATATCGAAAATAAACAGTAAATCTCCAGAACAGAAAAACAATAACACAGCATCTCTCAAGATACAAACTTTGCTGTTTATCTCTGAAAGAGAATGCTTAGCACGTAGAATTTCTGGAAATAAAATTTAAAAACAAAAAGCCACAAACCCTTAGGAGCCATTTGTTTCTTCAGTATTGTAGCAAAGAAAAATTCTCAGCCAACAACTCTTGTAGCTACAGCATCAGCTATTTATCAACAATAAATCATTAACATTTAAAACAACCAAGTCAATGAAAACCACAACAAATTGCCCCTATGAAGAAGAAAGAAAAGTTGCATTTGCGTAACGGCAACCTAATAAAATTTAGTCGTACTTATATTACTTCCCATCCATAGTTTCCTCAGTGCCAATATTAACCATCCCCAAACATGAAATCCCTTCCGTTAAACTTAAGGTTTTTTCATATAAAGAACAATGAGGTGAGACATAACAACTTCCTTCTTTTGCGTCTCTCTGGATTACAACCATTTTCTAGATCATGTAGCCTACAGCTACCTCCCCAGGGAGAAGACAGACTAAACCGGCAGGAAAAAAACAGAGAGGAAGCTGACTGAAGGAAAACATGCACTGATCCAGAACCTTTCAAGCTCTCTGGAGCTTGTTATTTTGGGGATCACTATCCTCCTCCCTCTCTGCAGCAAGCTTAGAATTTGAACAGCCACTGGGCGACTCCCCTGCTCGCCAGCCCAGCCTGGTTTCCTAGCTGTGCTTCTGGCCATGTTGAAGCCAGCATCACAAAGCCACAAGGAAACCACCACGCGCCTGCTATTCCCCTTCCCATTACCTACTTGTTCTGCTTTCACAGCTGTTGTAGAAAGAAATCAGACCAAATAAGCAAGGAGAGGAGTACCAAATCACAAGAAAGAAAAATATGGATTTGAGCAAAAGCATATGAGAAAGAACAACAACACATTACCAAAAGAACATATGGGTCAGTACATCCGAGAGAGACCTAAAATTTTAGCAGGAGCAGCAGCAATATGCATTGGAAATTATTGCTTACTCCCTTTATTCCATTTACTCTGGCCACCATACTTTTGGAAACTTGCAGCACATGCAGTCAGACACAGACCATCTATCTTGGGATGACATATTAAAAAACCTGAGGTTTTGCAGGTGTGGCTCAAGCAAAAAGGAGCAAACACCACTTCAGAATACCCTAACAAGAAATGTGGTAAAATTCACACCATGTCTATCCTGCAGTACGCCCACAGGTGATTGCAGTGCAGAGATTCTTGATAGGTCTATGCAGGGTAGCTCACGTAGGAGAAGCTCTTTAAACACGACCACACGACCTCACACAGCTTAACGTACCTTACTGTTTACTACTACAGACATACCCTGAGTCACAACACACTTATTTTGCAATGATAAGTTAACATCTTTCCACATGTGCTTCTCAGACTATCCCACATTGCATTCAGAAGGCATTAGCCATGCTGTTAAAAAGTTTGGACCTACAATACCACCTGACTTGGAGACTGCAGTTGAGAGAACAGAAAAAGGGTTGGTCCAACAATCAATTGCCCACCAATCACTGAAAGCAGATCTTTTCATCCCACAGTAAACTAGGCAAGTTGATAACAAGTCAGCTGTTGTGACAGCCCAAGGCTACCTATGTGTGGACCACAATAAAGGGCTTAAAAACCTGATGAACCTATACACCTGTATGCCCAAGGTTTAAAAATGTTTGATCTACAGCACTTGCCTTTTTTTTTGGCATATTAATACCCTTTGTAGAGTTATGGTTTGATAAAAAGGATATCCCAGCAGGTTACCGTGGGAATAAGGATCTACAAAACAGTTTTTCATTAGCTTAGGGCTTGTGCATGCATCATACTCTGTGTCTTTCTTCTCTCTCCCACAACACCCTGTAACCAAACCACAATTCAATGAGATGGTAAATAAGGCACAGACACATCTTAAACTTCAAAAACACAGGTGCTCCAACAACTTTCCATCCCTTCCTCTTGAATCAGAAGCTGAAAAGAGCAGAAAAATGTATACACCAAAAAGACCGCTACATGTTAGAAAGGCTTCCTTTTTAAGGAACTGAATAAGGTGACTTGCCTCAGAGAACAAAATTAAGTCAGTCTTATTTAACAAAACTGGAACAAACTGGATATGCAATGTTATATTGGGGTATCAGGGAGAAATGAGCATCATAACTTTTACTGCAGTAAATTCAGCTTAATTTCCCACTCCAGACTCATTCTTTCAGCATCATGCAAGAATCTCTCATCCTCCTCCCTCTTTGTTTCTCTTTCCTTTTTCTGAACCCAACGCGACCCCAGCGGCACGTAGTTTGACAACCAGTAAAGCACAAATGAACGGGGCTGTGATCACTCTGATTCCGCTTTGCTCCACACCCCCCGCCACGCACACAAACTGCTTACTCCTTTCTGAGGTTTATGGGCCGCAGCAGAAAAACCAAACAATTATGCTTCAAGAGCTGTTCACTCACCTCCCCCCCCCCATTGTCTAGTAACCTGGGAAAAGGTTAGGAAATTAAATCCAAGAGGGTTATAAAGCAGAAAATAAACTTTCAGGTCATTTCTTGCACATGCCAGCTAGAACCAGACTCCCTCATCACCCCAAGTTCTGGAATTCACATCTCCTCACAGTAATTCAGTGTTGGTTGGGCACGCTATTGTGCGAAATAATTGAGCGGCAAGGGAACACGATATTTTGAGATGATATGGCTTTAACAGACTTGTGCAGAACTCACGTTTCAGAAACTTCTATATAAATTTCAAAAGGCTTTTGAAATCCTAGGAAAGTGTCTTGGCCTCAGGTTTCTTTTGAAATAATGTCTTGATTACCTTAGTAGCAAGGATAACTTGTAATACTTCAATTAAGCTTTAAGAAAAAATTCTGAAAGGCCAATACCCTCCCCTGTCTACTGCTAAGCATGCTGTCCCAGCCACGGCTTACAAACTTTGCTTCTGGGGTGGGAAGAGGTATCTTGAGGCTAAGATAACAACATGGTTGTCCTGATTGTTGAGTGCATTAAGCTAATCTTTATCCGACTGGTTTGTAATTTTAGGTGCACTCTTGAAATCCAAGAAATGAGGAGAAACGTGGAAGAGTCAAGTCACTACAGAAGTGTTAAACCATGCAGACCATGCCATCTACAGAAACAGCAATATACCAGTTACTACTGTTCTTTAATGAATATATCACAGAAAGGAAAGACTTCCATGATGAATTGCGAAAGCCAGATTTCTGTGAGTTTTTGACTGCCTGGGCATGCTTCAGAGTTGCAGCTTTTTCTTATCATAGCGAAGACAGGGAGTCCCAAGATCTTTTAGATAAAGCTTTCAGTTCCTCCAAAATTTTTCTTGGCTTGAAGGAAGGAGGTTAGTATTGCACAGAACTACCAATTCAGTGTAATGCTAATAAAAATGCTCTGAAAAAATTCCAAGAAAGCATGGGTTGTATGTTTGTGATCAGCAAAAATGTGGCTGCTGCACCACAGACCACAATGGGTGGACACTCGGTGGAGCCCTACGGAGCAGGGCGCTCCCATCTGCCCTCTTGTACGACAACGGTGCTTTACCCAGCCCTTCACCCAAGATGCCAGCTGTCCTTCTCCAACACCTGCCAGGCTATGTCCCTGCTGTGGCTCCCTCCAGCAAGCACCACTGCAGTACCACTGCCCACAGAGACAGCGTATCTGGAAGCCACTTGTATGAAATACGAAATATCTCCTGCTGCTGCTGTTCCCCCATGGAAACCCCACGTCACATGCAGCAGCCTGATGAACTGCAGCACTTGTCAATGGCTGCATCCTGGTCCTTGCCAGTTGAAGCAAAAAGAGACTTCAGCCCTGCCAGACCTTCAGGTGCAGCCTTACCTGTTGCTGATTCTCCATCCTCCAAATCTGTGTCTGAGCTACGTAACACAGCTTGGGGAGTAGGGCTGAGAGGTCTTCTGGGGAATGCGTGTGATAGAAAGATGGGAAAACAGCCATCTGCATCAAGGCATGGTTTCTAAGAGCTACAGCTCAAGAAGAATATGGTTCTTAACCTGATGAAAGTTCTGCCGCATGGCTTGTAAGGTTGTTGCTGCTTTGCTGCAGTGCTGCCTGAGCACTTGTCCCAGTCCCCTGTTCACAGTATTTTACACTGAAGACTACAAATAGGACCAGCATTTATACACTGCTGTCTTTCTTTAAAAAAACCCCTACCTATCTCGCAACTTCTAAGATCTACCTGATGGAGCTATCAAACCAAAGCTCATTCCATCCTCTGAGTTATTCATTAGACAGACCACCAAAAAAGAGGAAAAAAAAGCAAATCAGTAAGTTGGGATCTTCGCAAAGTCCCAAAATACTTCTGAAGGGTGCTTGTCAGAACAAACAAACGTACCAAAGGAACAAACAGCCTTATGAATTAAGTAAAGAAATAAATAAAGGGAAAACATATGAAAATTTCAACAACCTTGCCAATCTGTTGCGAGCTGTACCCGTGCCAGTGAGCGGCCTCGGGGCGCGGTAGGATTCCTCAGCGCAGTGCCAAGATCCAGTAATATTGTTATGGTTAGAGAGGAATTTCTCACAAGAGCTAACAAAGGCAGAAGGTCATAAATAAACACAGCAGGATCGCCTTGTCAGTTCTCATTATTAGCGCTGCAGGGACTTGCTTTTCTATGGGCTGCTCACAGGTTCATTTAAGTGTAAGAGCTCCTCCTCAGAATTTCACATGCTCATAAATAAAGACAACATTTCTTAAGAAAGAAAGGCATACCTAAGTTATTTTTTATTATTATTTTTTATGCACACAGGGACATGAGCTGCTCATGCTGTCTGCAGCCACCCTGTCCATAGGCAGCCACGCGTGCTTCCTGCGCTGGCCAAAAGCTTATGCGGGGCTAACCCAGAGCTGCGACGTCCTTCTACACCGGCCTCCGTTACGCTGCGCAGGCCTCCGTCAGACTGTGGCCATAATGAACGAGGAGAGCCTTCTTACTGTAATAATGGCCACCAGAATTACAGCTGGGCAGGAAATGAGGCTGAGCTCCTAAACTGATCCTGACGTGCATTATACAACTAGAAAAGCACAGCTGTGTGATCATTATTGCAATTATAAAATGACATTTAGTGTTAACTTTCTTTTGTTGCTGAATTTTGAAACAGAGAGAGGGCAGTACCAGTAACTCTAGGGGTACAAATGTGCGAAGGAGGGAGGGAAAAGTTCCTAAGATCTCAAGTGCTGGTCCTTCATCTCTTGTCAGGAGTTAACAAACAGCCAAGTGAAAACACCTCACCTCTGCCATACACATATCTACCTACCTATCTACCTGTATATATTCATACCTATATAAATGAGTGAAAAGTGAGCTGTGTAAAAATAGATGCAGTTTAAATAAATTAACACTATTACATAGTGCATACTGATTTCAAGTTGCATATGTAGTGCTTTTCAGAATATTAGGGGAAATTTAGAGGTCAGCAATGCTATCTCTAGAACATTTTTATTTTCTATTTATTACGCTGGAATAAAAAAATGTAAAGACGTGAAGAAAGCTCAAAGGTTCACGGCCTTGGAAACACCACTGTTAAATTAAAAGTAAGTAAAATAACAGGACTTATGTTATACAGGGGATACCAGGGGATGCCCGGCAGCAGGAAGAATGCTGCTCAGTCACCATCCCTTCCAACGCGAGAGAGGTGGTAGAGAACGTAATCACTCACCTGCCAAAAAACCCCAAAACACTGCTCCCTCTTGTGAACCTTACTGAACACTAACGCACTGGTTCGTTAAACGGTGCGTCTATCTTTCTAGTGGGCTTAAATTTGACCAACGTTAGCATTACTATATATCCGTGCTATCTGTAATTCTCACCTTTTAAAGCAAATTGCATGACTGACAAGCAAAAGCCTTGGTGCCTTGTATGCTTTCTGTGAGAAGCTCGGGAAAATCATTTTCCTTCCAGTTTGCTTCCTATCCCATCACCTGCTATCAAAGGAAGTCGGGTTGTTAGTCCTGATGCGCTACAGCGGAAAAGCGATGTTCAAAGAACTGTTTCTCTCAGCTGCGCAGCCCTTCATTACACACCATTCATCACTATCAGCATCAGGAGTTGTTGGAACAGCCCTTGTGAATGAAAAATCTCCCTATTTAACTTAGTGGCTGCCAGCCCGCTCCCTTTTGCCTCCATGCTCAGGCAGGGTTTGTACTTCGGGCAGCGGGCTGCCAGCTGCGCTGCACACGCCTTCTCAATGCAGCCCACCCCGACAGGAGGACAGCAGCCTCTCCCTTCCACCAGCTGGTACGCGCCGAGCCATTTTCCAAATTGCTGACCCTATTAAGCTGGCTTGTACCAGACACAACACCGAAGGTGCCAGGGAAGCCGTTTTCTTCCTGCACACCAGCAATTGTGTGCTTCTCGGCTCCAGCCTGCTTGAAAGAGCTGCTGGAAGTGGAAGGGGCTGGAGGAAAGGATAATAGTTTCCAGCCGGTCAGTTCCTCGGTCTCCCTGGACCAGTAGGCAAGGTGCCGCCAGGGCACGGGGCAGGCTGTAACCCCCTTTGCAATCACAGAAACGGAGATGCTTCTCTATTTCTAGCCTCTTCCCTGTGCCGAGTCTTCCCGACTCCGCACCATCTTGCTTTGGGCCTCCAGCTCCTGGCACTGGTGCCATCTTGGCAGGTGGCTCCGTCGCCAACCTGTTGCCACACACCTGCATTTCCAACTGCGGGGCAGAGACCCACAGCAGTGCTGGCAGTGGGGAGCACGCTCCCCGTAGCGGGGGCCCGAGAGCCTCATCAACTAACAAGCAGGTTATCTGCTGCCTGCTGCCAGCGCGCTCAGGGCTGCGCAGCCTCAAAAGACGTTGTCCCCGCCGCTGGCAGCATGCAAACCCACCGGACACCCCGCAGAAAGGGGATTTTCCTCTGATAAAATACAATCTCTCTCTTACTCACTCAAATTTTCTCTTTTCCTTCTTACCAATAAATCATCAGAATTACAAGAACCCTCCAGAAAATGAATGTGTAAACTAAGGTGGGGGGGAAGAAGATAAGCCCATGGTAAACTATATTCAAAGGAGAAATGCACAAAACTTAACATTTTTGTTCCTCCTTACCCACAGAGTAAGATATAAGAGAACCGAACTGGGAAGACAGCCCGCTTTGTGAATTGCAAGCCATGAAGTAGGCCATCTGCAATCTAGCACAGTTCTCACATGATCTGTCCCTCCACAGCTGGAGACAGCGAATAGTTTCATGTTGACTTCCGAGATCTCCATGTCTTCTTGACTGGTGGATCTCAAGTATGGGTATTTGTGAGAGCAGGATACCCCAGTCAAAGTAGTACTTACATATTTTTCCCCTCAATTTCTTCTTATTAGTATTTTAAAAACATTTACCTATCACACACATTGCAATTAATTTATCCTCCCTGGTCAAAACACATTTACTTCTGTAGAAACACTCCTCTGCCACTGATTTCAAAAGAAGAGCTGGGTTTCAGCCCACTCACTCGAATGTGCATTTGTGTTAATTCTTGCGTCTCGTTAATTATTTCAGAAGGGGACAATTCCTTACGCAAGTCAGAAAGTGACTTAAACCTACTAAGTGCTGTGCGCTGTGAACGGTGGTGGACAGAGCTGAGAAGGACATTTCTAAGGGGTCTCTGCAGCACTTTGAAGTCGCAGTGAAAAGAACTTCTTCTTTTTTTTAGTACAGTCTGTTTTGTTCTTCAGTGTTTGTGGTCATATTTCAGCAGCATGACACCCATGGCTTTTTGGCATTTTTGATCTCTCAAACTTATTTTACATAGTTACACACTTGGAATTATGTAAAACATTATAAAAATGTTTCAAGGGCTTCAGATTTCTGAATTAAATCATTAAATGCTTTCTTATATTCAGCAGTATATTTCATTGCCATAGATGCACTACTGTGGAATTTTTCCTCTAGGAGCAGGAAATATTTATTTTGTACAGTCTGAAAAAGGTCATTTTATATTTTTTAAGAGTGTGAAAATTATGCAAAGAACAGTTGAGGAAGGGAAAAAAAGAGCTGGAGGTATATTTCTCATAAGAATTATGGAGGTATTTTCTTTTTACAAAATATCATTTGTTATTTTTCAGTCAAAGAAAACTGCAAGGAAAGACTAAAAAGGTTGAACCAACTACTCTAAAAAATTATGAATGTGCCAGAAGATCACAAATAGCCCGTTAATGTCAGAGTGCTGGCTCCTGTTGACTTCTCAGGATTTTAATTTTGCTTTTTGAAGGGAGAAAAGAGGAGAGAAACAGAGAAGGCATCATTAGACTAAATCCATCCTGCCTACCCTTAATTTTTTAAGCTAAAACCCCCAAACTGTGTCCATGATCTGTATCGGTTTGTACCTGACCACTTCAGCTGTCCCTGACACTTGACCTGCTTCCGAAAAGCAAGAAGTCCAATTTAAGTCGACGGTCCTACGGGGAGGTAATGGTTTGACCCTTGGTCCTTCCACTGCAACCGTTCCAATTCTCTAATGATTTCCCTGCAGGGTTCATTTACCAGTTCTGGGTCAAAGACCAGCACATCCACGAAGGCAAGGGGCAGCACAAGCACTGCATGATGGATTTGAAAATAAGTGCATCGTAAAGGAAACCTCCATCAATTAGGGATGGCCTTTGAATTCAAAACAAAAGGAAGAAAAGTGCAAATCGTAATGCCTGCTCTGTTCACTTTAGCAGCACACACATACATGCGTTAGGAGATGTATTCTAGCCTAGGTGCAGAACCAGCAATCATCCTAGGACAAACAGTCCCCGTTCACCCTCAGAAGAGATGGCCTTTCGCTTACTCTGAACAACTGGGAAGTCGAAGGGATTCGCTATTTGATCCCACGCAAGCTTTTGGTACATCTTAGTACTTCGATATTATACGCACCATGACTCTAACCAGAAATATTAAGACCTGCTGTAACTAAGAAGTAAAAGATTATCCACATCCACTTTCACTTTTTGGAATCTGTGCCTTAATTTACCTTTACAGGGAACAGCAAAATTACCAGTTACGAGTACTGCTTTTCCATGCACCCATTGCTGTGCATATATTAAAGCAGCTGCAAATTTCCTTTTTTTCCAGTGGTCCTCAACATTGAAATGCACTACGTGCTTTTTTGGAAAGAAAGGTACGAGGAAGTATATTTAGTAGTACAGAAGGAGATGCGGTAAGGGCATAAAAATATGAACACTGGAGAGAACAAAAGATACCCTGTGCTTGTTCCTAGTGAAGGATGAAGGGGAAAAAAAGAATTATGCCCCTTATTACCAGTGAATGTGCAAATTCAAAAAAATATGAGAATGCTAAAAATAACTCTTAAGAAGGTCTCCACTTTCCTGTGTGAAGCGACCAGGCGAGGCCATGTTAACAACTCAGCTGACGCTAGTCTTCAGAAGCCCTGGCCATGGCTAGTGGTCACTGAGCTCTCATCTAGTGAATTCAGATTACTTGTAACAACTAGGGAGGGTAGCTATATCCACACATGCAACTCTTTCAGTGCTACAGTTGTAAGACCACCAAAATTAAAACATGGAAGAAACCCTACAGTGACAAATTGTCTTCTTTTTATATAATGCTTTTAATACATCTAGGTTTCCCTTCCCTATCCATTTTCAAAGGAAAAACTGCTTATCCAATGTTCAAAATATGTTTGTTATCATGCCTCTTGCCAAGGCATTTCAAAATTAATAGTGATTGAGATCCCATAAAAATGCTCTAATTTTTCAAGAGTGCCAAGAAGCCTGAAAAGAAGGGACTTCTTCATAGTGTTTCAACATCAGCACCTGAAAATCACAACTTGTCTTTGAAACTTTTGTCTGTGTGCACGAGTATCACTCACTCTCTCCCCAATACTAATATGTGTGTATTATTTTCCAACACAAGAAGCATATAAATCTATGAGTCTGGCTAAAACAGAGAGAAAGAAAAAAAAACCAAGANGGGGGGGAGTTTGACTGGTAAAACTGGGAACAGCCAAATTTAAACACAGAGCGGAGAGAAAAAATTATAATGAAAACACTGCAATAGCCAAACTTTTTAAAGCACCTTTTCTTCATGAATTCAAAATTTAAAAGCTATGTAAAACCCCTAGTATTGAGCCCATCAAGCTTGCTGACCCTGAATCTCGTGAATTACCTCCCGAAGCCTTCAGTATTCTCACTTCTATTTTGGCAAAAGTGAGGGATGGGCAACAACCCCTGGGATCTGATTGAACAGGGTTTGTCTATGTGATCAGGCTGGCTGAGAATAAGTTCTTGCTGCCAACCACACTATATACGACAGGAAAACTTTTGTTAATAAAAACCATATTGACATACTTGTTAATGACTTGGAACACCCCAGTAACTGAATTTAAACCAGTTAACTATTCACCAGGGCTTCATCAGCCCACCTCCTTCATTTCCTCTATCCCTGCGTTGTTTCAAAGCAACTGGAAGAGTTTTATACCACCACCACCCTTCGCACCACAACCCTTTCACCATTATATGAGCTTGGGAAGCCTAGCATTTGAGCAGCTCATTTGAAGTGCTCTTAACTGTGTTTTTGAAAGAACAAAGTAGTTTTATAACTCTCTCTCGACAAACAGAAGGCACTTATCTGAGAGCTTCTCTTATTTTCAGTCCATCAGTAAGTGACACTGGTACGCTACAACTGGCGACCACCATGGAGACAAAGTCTGTCTGTCCCTGACCTCATAGGGATCAATCATATCAATGTTTCTGGGTTTTTTTGTTGGTGTTTTTTGGTGTGTATTTTTTTTTTTAATTTTTTTATTATTAAAAGGGATCAAGGAAAGAAACAAAGCCCCCCAAAGCACTCAAGCCCCAGTACAAAAAATGTTTTAACACAGTTTTTCAATTTCCTCATCAGCAGCATTATTTGAAACCTGAATTACTAAGAGATTGAAATTACAGCAAGATGGTTTTCAGTAATTTTTCTTGAAGTAGTAATTCTTTGATTTCTTTACCTTCTTTTCCCTTATTTTTCATCAATTACATTTAATTTTCCTGTGAGTCAACACAAGGGAGCTGACAATAAAAGCCTGATGCAGCAAACCTTTCCAGAGGCCCTTAAGCCAAGTGATTTCAGCTTATAATCAGAATATGCTACAACCTGTATTCACAACTACCCTTACTATGGCTCCACCTCTACTCAAAAGTGTGGTTTTGCATGATTTCTTCTGGACTAGCAACAGTTTGCTTTTGTAGTTGTATGCAAAGAACGGCTCACTACAAACATTACTGGAAAGAAATGATCTAATTTGTTTATTTTTACTTGAATTAAATTACTCTGTGTGCACCTCATTTATCTTACACAGAACACAATTTACAATTGCCATTTACTTAAATTCTGCATCTGATGAACTCCTTATTGGTGAGTGCCTACAAAAACCGAAGACATTTCTCTCATAGCAGTCCTTCTTCCTCCCTAAATTCAGGTGGGAACAGAAAAGCCAATAGTTGTCTTTAACTTCACACTGGCTCTAAGGCCATACAATAATCATACACATTGCAACAGACTCGCTCAACATTTGGGCAGCATCTCAATGGATTGATAGCTTGTCTGTAGAGATGTGAACTTATCAAGGTTCTGCTTAGTGCAGATATCCAGACAAGCAGTTGGCAGCGAGGTTTCTTCTGCACTAATTACATTCTTTTCCAAAAGTTCACCCTGCCTGGGTGTCCAGGTAATTGCAATTAAGGCAGGAATCTGGTAATTAGAAATTCAAGTGCCCTGCCAAGAACAATACACTTCCTCTTAACATGCTGCCCAAAGAACTAATTCACTTGGAAAGGACAGAAGCTGATGTGAAGCGGCAGAGTAGATGTTGATTAAGCAACAACCACAGAAATAAATTCCCTTCCCCCTAAAATCAAATTCATTACAGCTCATTTAGACCCCTAGAAAGTGTTTTATTACCTCTGAAACATTTAAAATAAATGAGAACTCAAAATTTCAGACCTCCAAACAGCAGCATTTTCTGCTCCCCAGCCTCAGAGCCCATCTGCTTAGAATTGCTGGAACATTTTTTTGAAGCTGAAAATACAACACTGGTCATACTCCCCTTCAATCTCCCACCAAAATGCTAACTTTGTATCATGACTCAGCAACTACTGCTCATGGGCATTATTCGGTAAATATCAAATCACTTAGTAATCCTTGAAATATGTTTAACATAGAATAACAAATACAGTTCTAAAAAAAGTATAAAGCAAAGCCACTCACAATTTAGTGCTCTCACTGGATAGAAAGATACTACACTGTCCTCTAAAATCCAAATTTTTAAATGGTACTGTTAGCTGGAAATTAATGGCTATTTTTTACTCTCCCTATACATTTCTTTCTAACTCTCAGTTGTTCTTATCAATCCAGAATAACATCTCTATCCCAGATCTTGGGCTTAGCCTCTTATACTTTATACTAGTTTTTTCTTTTGGGAAACACAAAAAGCCTTTTTCCACTGGGGATAAGAAAACTCTTACTGTGTGTTTATTGTGTACGTGTGCGTGTGTGTGCATATCTACATAAAGTTACATGAACAGAGAGGTTTCTATCCAAATCAAAGTCCTGGAATCATGTGCCTGGCTTTAGACGTAGCAGTGTCTGTTCATTTTTATACAGCTGAATAATTTGAAACTCAAAGTTGGAGGAATCTGGGCTGATGCTGTTTAAAATTATTTGAAAAAAATGGGGTGGGGGAAGGAATTCCCTCTCTCTTTCTGAATAAAAATCTATACCAGGTCCATGTTGGTTCCAGATGAGTCAAGGAAAGTGCTCTCCTCAGTACCACACTCTGCAGTTCCCAAATAGCTTCTTTCGGATGACAACACTACCTCTTCTAATGAGCTACCCAGGTACTATCAAAGGAGCTTCTGCTGCCTTGTCCCATGTTTCACCCACTGGAGACTTCAATACACTCCCATCACTGGGACTGATCTAGGGATCAAAAACCACCACGAGCATCACTCACATAATCCATAATGCACTGCACAAATGGAGCCTAGAGCAGTGCCGCAAAATGTATATAGAGCCCTGATGGAAAACTATGAAAAGGAAAGGATGCTTTGAAATTCTCAAGATTTGTTGTTGGTTTGCTTTCATAAAGCGTTATAAGAGCAGTTCTGCCCCCCTCCTGCCCCCAATGTTTTTAAGTCTAAAAAATTACTCCGTTCTCTCCTGACCTCTGTTTCCTATTGCCTTAGTGGGTTTCCAAGATTCCTTAGATCATACCCAGACATAACTACTAAAGGAACAAGCTGAGATCATCAAAACCTTATGACTGAAACACTGAAAACAAAATAAAATGTACAGTTTTCACCGCCCACCCCAGAAGTACATCAAGTGCACAGTAAGAAAAGCCTACAGTAAGAAATTACCTCTCACGCGCTGCAGCAAAGCCTCAGGAGCTAATAATACAAGAAATAAAACTGCTGTTTTGATTGATAGATCTGTTAAAGTTTCTTATCGCTTATTTCCAACAATGTCAGTCAAATACGTTTCATCTTTTATCAGTAACAAAATAAAGTTATTTTTGCCTCAGAATCTAAATTATAGATACTTACACGTAGAGAAATAGTGCTAAGCCAAGCGACAATTGAGGACTAATATTTTCCAATTGACCTAACAACGTATTAAACAAAAAATAACAAAGATTAACTATTATGAACTAACACTCTGTTCCTTCCTGTAATTCATTTCAGCTGATCATAAGCAAGGTGTTTAGTTCAGGTATATTGGTTTTTGTTTTAAGTTAATCTTCCCATCTGTACCTATTGTAGGTACCTCTTATGGCACAGTAGAATAAGCTGAAATTCTCTGATAGATAGGCATTTGCATCACGCTACAACACAGAAATTAACTGTATGCATTCTGTGTTCATGTAACATTAATTTTACATGTATTACACATGTATTTACACATATTTACATGTTTATGTAAACATACATGCATATATATACAGACTACATATAATGATGACAAATCTTTTAAGTGGTAAAGCTGGGTACTGAAAAATGGCTCACTCTCAGCAATACTTTGCTGTTGTATCATAAGTGATTTTTTAAGTTAAAATTTATTGTTCAAGGAGTATGAAAATCTTCTAAACTACATGCTGATTCCATAGTTACAACATGCTGAACGTCATCAGATGCTTTGTGCATGGCATAATAGTGAAAATAGTGCTTTGCAGAGAATTTGGACTCGAAGAGACTGAAAAAAGTTTGTAGCCTTATCCTCATTATATTTACACGTACTTAACATGGAAGCAGAAGAATAGCTGACTGCAAGCACGCAGTTGGATAAGATCATTTCCCAGGGTGCTAGTGCTATCTGCAAATGAGCGGGGCTGGGCCCCATTCCCCTCCTAGTTGCAGGGGTCCATCACAACCCTGGAGAGTGAGAGAAAACTGTAGAAGGCCACAAACCACAAAAACGGCAGAAGGGTTTAGACACAAAAAAATGGTATTTGTCTTGTCAGAAGTTACCAGATCCCAAGCAGATGCCACGTGCAGGTCCATCCTGCTGCTTCCGCATGCCTGCTGGAGGGACCTGCTCCCACCTGGGACCGGGGGTGAGCACCGCTCCCCTGCCCCTTTCCATAACCTCTCTCTCCCTGTCTGTGTGCTGCTAGACTGGGACCACAGCTTATAGTACGTTAGACCACGCTCTTGCAATGTTATCTCCCATCGGCTCTGCACGGATGTTAAAGACCCCAGCAGCGTGCCAAGCATCGGCCACGCTCCCCAACACTAGCTGCTGTCAGGGGTATCCCATCTCAAGAAGCAAAACCGCTTGGGTCTCTCTCTGGATGGGAAAAGGCACTTTTTTTTACTTCAAATATGCTATTACAAACTAAATCATGTAGAATAAACTTTCTCTTATAACATCTTTAAAAATGGTTAATAAGGGATTTTTAAAAGTTAGATTTTTCTATATAACACTCCATAAAACAATAACGTTAGAGCATTTTACTGCTTCTTTCTTCAAAGATGCACAGCTTTTCTGAGAGCTGCATCCATTCAACTAATGGAAAGAAGCCAAGATGCAACCAGAAGCACTCACATTTCAAAATCCAAGTGGTCATTTTACAAAAATTATATTAACCAGCACATAGCAACATAAATTGCTCCATAAAAGCAGCAAACTGCCTTATAAACTGCCCTCTTAAAACTAACTTAAGAAAAAAAAAATTAAGTTAACAATGGGCTGCACAGCTGTAAAATGAGTTGCCAGTCCCAGACATGGATGATGAAAAACAGCCATAAAGAAATTTTGGTGAAGAGCAGAAAGAACAAGGTGACAATTATATTTGGGGGAGGGATCGGGCCTTGCAGACTCTACTTCAACAGCAGAGTACTGCATCCATCTCAAGCTGGCATCCAGCTCACGAGGCATGATATTCTAGACGAATCCATTATCATTCAATAATAATGGCTCGAGAGCCAGTATTTCCTGGGGAAAAAAAACGTACTGCAATGCACAAGTAGCAGCCTCCCAGCAGTTAGATGGGTCTCCATTTTATAAAGGTTTGGTTGCAATATTGAAAATTATTTTCCTAACTGCAAATTGGAAGTCCTTCCCAAAAACCTAACCCACACATGCCCTCATGGAACAGACTCAACATATTTTTCTAAACCACAGGCAAAGGCTTGTGTAAATGCAAAGAATGCCACAACAGGAAAATTACTAGTCGCCTTCATTGTTTTTCACTAGGTAATTTTTTTTTAAAAAGAAGATACAGTTTCTAATGACCTTCCCACCCAAAGGGTAAGAGCTTTGTCACTTGTGAGTTATTTGTATACTCTTGCTAATTGTATCGCTACACTCCAACCGTTATGAATATTCATTTTATCTCACTTCTTTCTCTGTGCACTTATTAACTGTGTAACACATATACTCGAGAGATTTTGTGTGTGTGTATGTATGTGTATGTGTGTGTGATATTATTTATGTAAATCTATATCTGACCCATGCACGCAAAACACACTACTCAGCAGTGGTACCACAGCCCTTAGAAACAAGGTTTTAAAGGTCTGAACTGCAACAGAAATTAAAAAGGTTCCAAATCACCAAATATCACCTCAAATAAAAACAGTTCCTTTTACAATGATTTTTTTGGCAAGGATATGAACTCACCAAGCATTTCTTATCATTATTGTCACTATTATTTACGGAACACTAAACCGTGTTTTGTCTTGTATATTTAAATTAAGAGAGTAAGCTGCCTAAAAGACCTCGTCTTGTTGTGTTTGCTTGTATCTGCTGCTACAGTTTTAAAGCACATTTCCCTTTATTTCACTTTTCCACAAGCCGTAAAAAAACTCATTTCTAATTCATCCGTTCGTTCAGCTTAACCTCTCTTCTCAGCAATTAAAGCACTCTGCGCATCCCTCATCTATCACACAGCCGGCTAAATAATGCATTGCGTCCTCCGCTCATCTTTTATCATCCCAAATGACAGGTATTAGCATATCTCCCCAGTCAATTACAGTGCAGCGGAATAATCACAGCATAATTGGGCGAAAGCCACTCTAATCACCAACCCTGCAAACTCGCAGAATAAAAACTGAGTGGCAGTTCAGACAGGCCTTGCTCTTGTCCATGACTCCAGCCAACAAACTTGGCAGGTCTCCATTTCCTTCTGCCTTTTCAAACTTGTTCTTTGGGGTTAAACTTCTCAGCACATACACACCCAACTCATTTTGGTTTTCTTAAGGGAAGACCATGCGCATTGATAAATATTACCCAAAGACTGTTTGCTAACAAATGCAAGCCTGGAATATAGCACGGCTGTTTTCTGCCCTTCAGATCATGCAGCGGGGCTCTGCTTTACAGAGTAGCTTTGACAGATGGGTTTGTTGCTCGAGGTAGAAAGTTTTACATTTCATGTTAGAGCAAGCAGAATTTCTTCTCCTTTAAGTATAAAGGATTTACACGATCTAACACAGTTAGGTACTGCTTTAGATGGTGCTGCTTACTGCAGACATTAGCCTTCTGTTTTTCAACGCTACCGAGATGCCCACAAAGCATAATTTTTATTTGTTGTCTGTTTAATACATCTAGATTAAAATCCTACATATATATTTGAACATAAAACAAATGTTTCATTTGTTAAACAAAGAAACACAAGTAAATTAACATCAGGTTGCTGTCTCCTGTGCTAATCTGAGCAAATGAGAGTATCAACAGAAATTCTCCATGGCCATTATGCCAACTTAACAGGCTCCTGGATGCATGCTCTTACAGCAGCTCTTGAAATGGTGGTGCAGGATTAATCTCAGGTCAGCTACGTGCTCCAAGACCTCCCTGCTCTGGGATTCGGAGCCATGCTCTGATGAGGGGCAGTGGACGGTGGTAGGACCATCCCAGGCCTATGTGTGCTCCCGGGATCTGCTAACCCTAGGGGGTAAGCATGCGTCAGCTCTACACAGTCTGGGACCTTCTCAACAGCAGGAAGTTCAGGGCATGAAAAATGCCCTGGGAAATCAGGATATGTATTTAAAAGAAAATTTTCAACGATACTACTTTAGCACAGTTGAAATTTTCAAATGTATTACAAACATGGGGAAAGTCTTCTGAAATCCAACAGCCAAATTATCGCCTTTGAAATTCTAAGTGAGATTTATTAAATTTGTGCTGTCCTCATCACTGGTAGCAGACTCTGGTTGTGCATATTTAGATGACTTCTCTGTCATTTGCCAGTGTAGCCCCAAAGAGAGAATGAAACTACAAAAAAGGGCAATTAGACTTATAACCAAACTATCAGTGTAGTGCATTTCTGCTGTCAGATAGGATTATGTGTAACCACAAGTTCTACCCACTATAAGGTTAAATAGCACAAAATGAGGAAAATTAAGATTCTCTGGAAGCAAAGTTTAGGCAAGTAATGTTTCAGTCTAAAGGGAAGGGGTTGCTTTCACCTCCTTGTACTAAATGGTTGAGACCTTAGTCATTATTTTAGCGAGAACACATCATCATTTAAAAACAGCTTTTAATGTTTCATCTTCTTCCTAACCTCTTCTCCCCAGTAACTGTTTTCTCTAACCACTTTCAAATTTCTACATCAGTGTAATTCCTCTGTTGTCAACAGAATTACAACAAATACATTTAATCAGTGGTGATCTTCCCATCCTTGCTTTCCAAAATGGAGCTGAACTGGACTTCTGTTTTTAAATTATTTTTAAATTCATCTTGTATAATGTCTCACCACATAGATCTGTGTGCCAGCACTGTTCTGTACAGTGCAACTACGTGAACAATTTGGTATTAAACCACTGTTGCAAAGCCGGGGAGGGAAGAACAAAAGCTTGTGTACTTGTAGGACAAAGACAAATGCCCTCTTACCCCTTATGGAAGACCTACACTACTGATCTGCACCCTCCTTCCACACAGAAGCTGCTGCAGCCACAGCACAAGTGAGAAGGGGAAAGCAAGGCTCAAGGCTGTTTGACGCTGGAAATGCCAGTGGCGGATCTGTGTTTCCTTCTCCTTGATGGAGCTGAGTGGCCACAAAGATGCGGCAATTATTCAGCTTTCCATAAGGCTTCTTTCTTCTGTGCCACTGAGAGCTTCCCAGGGCCAAAGCCCATCTCTTCTGCTAAGTGCTGCAGAACAAAAGGCATACCAACTGTACCCTTCCAAATCCTTTCACCTTAAGTCGTTTCTCATTCTCACTTTTGCTTAAAAAAAAGAAGTATAGAGTAGCTATACAAATAAAATTTCACTGTTTTTAAAATCCTGGTGTTACCTTTGCATCGCCTCCCAAGCCTGCTTATTTCATACAGATAGATGGAGGACTCTTCCCAGATTCTAACTTATTACCCCTTATAATGTCAGGCACTGTGCTACTCTCGACAGATTCACTGGAAATGATGTGACTTGGGGAGAAGCCAATCAACAGGGAAAAAAAAGCCATTAAAAATTGGCTTTATATCTTGGCTTTGAATCGAAAGACTTTTTAAAAAAAAAAAGCTGTATTTTTTAATTTCTCTCCTGTGATTGCTGATTTCACTCCTCCTGTTCTGTATAAATCCCAGCAAACTGAATGAAGGCCGGTCAGCTAGGTCATAACAGGTTACGTTGAAAAAACCACTAAGTTAGATGCTGTTACAGGAACCTTTATAAAGCCCTACAGACATTGCTTTTCTTTCTGCAGTGCATTTACTGCTCATAAAAAGTGTTCAATAGCTATTGAGAAGAGGTTTCTTCATTTCTGCAATATAAGGGAAGCATAGCGTCACTGAACAAGCCTCGCCAACACTGCCCTTCACATCGCCCTGCGCTAAGAAATGCATCTGCTCTGCTTTTGTTCTTCGTTTTTATCTGTCTGTTCTCCTGAACACCAACATCCAGCTTTATGAAACTAACAACTTCTCTGTGAAGAAGCAGACTAAGACCAAATCCAATTTTGCAGAAGTATGCAAGTC
The DNA here is from genome assembly GCA_013401315.1 of Balaeniceps rex. NCBI lineage: Eukaryota > Metazoa > Chordata > Aves > Pelecaniformes > Balaenicipitidae > Balaeniceps > Balaeniceps rex. The sequence continues at coordinate 33,603 of VYZW01002018.1, read as the reverse complement.
TCCCTAATTTCTTAATGGATAAAACTGGAAAAGCCAAAAAGCGAAGGATTTGGCAGCCTGTGATAGAAAGCCTCCCCAGGAACCAGTGAGGTATTTTGAGGTGCAAGCAGCCTTGTTAATTTGCTTCACCTACAGGGACCAAGGGCTTTTACAGCCCAATTCCAACAGACCTGACTGGGGCAGGTTAGGGCTGTTCTACCGGTCTACGTCACCACTTCGCTGCTTTTACAGAAAAATCGTGGTAAGAGAATGTAAACTTGCACCCAGACGCTCAATCTCAAACTGAATCCATGTTTTAAACTATGATCAGCGATTGTCTGGACTACTGCCGTATACTTCCACCTGTTATAAGGTTGGTAGCTTCTGGTAAGTAGCTAGGGGTAGTTAACACCTCCTGTAATAACATCCGTCAGAGGACCTCTTGGTAGGCACCTAATCCAAAGAATGCAGAGATGATCCTTAAAATCACACAATTCAAATTCTGCAATGTTATGTTATACCATGACCAATCTCGGCTGATCCGAGGAAGCAAATCAAAAGCAGGCTCATCACACAGTATCATCAAAACCTTAGCCTAAGTTTTGCATATCACCTACTTGACGGCACATCCAGACACGTATTGTAGTTCATAGTTTTGAGAAAAGGATAATTCATCTCAGAACAAGATCCAAAATCATGTGCAAATAAGAAATTTCCACAGGGAATATGAGAGGCTCTGCAAACAGTAGCTGTTAAGACAAGGTCCCAGAACATCAGATGGAAGGAGAACATGCTATACAAACCCCTCCACCAACATCCTGACTGAAAAACAGCTTAAAAAGAAATTTCCAAATCTACGTTATTTGGAACAACTGAATTGCGGAAACAACATTTCCTTTCATCCACGACCACAATTCTGTAAGCAACAAATGGATCAAGTTCCACCAAGATTTCCTAGAGATGCAGTATTTAATGACTTCAAGCTGCATGCAAATTTCTATCCAGCATGGGAATTTCTGTGTTGAGGTTTACAAAGCGCAAACGTGACATGCTGCAGCTGCTTGCACATTATGAGACACATTCTCATACTCTTGGACAATGCCTGTCTACCAAACTATAAAAATAGAGAGACATAAACTATACAACACCGTAGTCAGAGAAAAAAGCAGGGGGGAGGCGAGTATATCACCAGCCTCAGCTCTACAGTAATGATGGAGAATTCTGTAAATTAGTCTTTGCTTCTCTGAACATTACTCTGCTGGTAGTGGACATTACCACGGTGTTTGAATGCAAAAGAATGGTCTGCAGAAAAGGCACACAACATAAATCTAAGAACTGATGGGAAGATGTATTCTCTGGAATAAGTTGTTAGTAGGGAACCATAACCTACTACTCAAACTAGAACTTAAAGACTACTAAAAGCATACGGATTTGCAAAGTTTAGTCACACAGCAATTCTCTCCTGGATGCAAACTCTTCATGTCCTCACTAAGGACAGTCCTAGAGAAACAGATAGAAATATAGTCCCTTCCTTCACAACTGCACTGGTTTATGTTTAACAAGTTAGGCAGCAGTATCCCTTTATCATTGAACTTTCACCATCATTGTAGTACTATAATTTATTTGAAAGTCAGGTTCGCATTTGTTTTGTAGAATTTGAGGAATGTTAAAATACTGACATTTTTATTAAAATACTTTTCTTTTATTCCAACAGATCTTACAGCCCTAACACTTATTTATCTTTTTCAAGAACGCTCTAATAGTGTAATAATTATGACCTATGTTCAATTGACTTGACGACTGATGAGCCTTCTGTAACCCAAGTAAAAATCCCATAAGCTTTGATAAATTGCACAGATGTAATGTCGTAGCAACACTCAGTCACTACTTTTCCGGAGTGAAACAGAAGCGCTGAGACAAAGCTGGGAGGATAAATGTCTTCCCTAGAACGCTGTTTTCCAAATGGGAATTAAACAAATGTTCCTCTTCCTTCGTTTTCGGGAGGCAGGGGCGGAACAGGGAAAATATGCACTATGATCCAGCCCCAAAATCCTCAAATCTGAGAGGAAGGTTAGAAACAACGGGAACCCCTTTTAATATAAAAGGCTTCCTGTGCTAGCTGGATTATACCATTAACAGGAACGATGGCTCATTTTTTCCATGGATCTGCCAGCACAACCACACCTACGACATGGGGATACAAGTGTCTCCAAAGTAACAGCATTTTCCATCCAAGAGAAAACACAGTAGTTTTGAGATCTTATCAGAGAATACAATACTCTGCATTTTAGTTACTGGAAGATTGTAAGAAAAACATACATGGTCTCAAAAATGGGATTAGAGTTCCCTTTACCACAAGAATTACTCTAAATATATGGAAAGCAATGAGTTCTACACATAGCTATTCTCATTCCCTTTCTATACATGCATGAATGAAAGCAGGCACATGTGGTTACTTCCTTTCTTAGTATACGTATGATATCAAGGAAATGACGCAATCTTTGGTTATCCAGGACTTTCAAAATCCACATTATTAAATAACTTACATCATCTTAAAGACAGGTTAGGAAAATTTCCATTGTTTTCTTCTACAAACAATGTTAATGAAATGAGATGAATCAATAAAGTAACCGAATTCAGAGAATAGTCACAAAGAGTGTTCTCTCTAAATGGAATTACTAAAAACAGCTTATGACTTTCTCCCTGAAAAATATTCCAAAACCTGGATAATGCCTGAATAGTATTTTGGAATTAGACACCTGCTCATCACATCAGCTATCTTACAATTTCCTTGCAGACTGGTTCCAGGTATTAACAAGTATTTTTTTCATCAGGGATGATGCTATACAACTACAGAACAAAAATGTGAACATAGATCCCCTTTAAAACAGCTTCAGTTTTAAAATACCGCTTTCTTTCTGATTTGCAAGATCATATGCATGTAAGAATAAAAACCATTTGTAATCCCTTTAATAATAATTCCTTGATGGCCATTTACTAGGGAAATATACATATGAATTACTATAAAATAAAGCATTTTGAAACCCAGAAACACTACATTCCGATTTTGAATATACTTTAATATCAAACTAACCTTTCAAATTCACTTTAAAAAATTGTCTTCCCATTGTTGCACAATGACTCGAAAACGGGAGCTTCTCTCCTTTGCTCAGCTATGGCAGGTACCAACTTTGGGAAGGAGACGTGCACCAGAAGTTTGTGCAGCTCTTCTGAAACTCTGAAGACTGGCACCCGCAATATTCCTCCTAAATTTACTACACTCTTTCTTGTAGCTCAGCGGTGACACATAAGCAACAAGCAGAGCTGTGGGCAATCTACAGTGACGATCTCAGGCTTATTTTATTTTCACTGAAGAGTTTAATATTACCACTATCCATACAGCTGGTATGCACAAAATGGACCCAAGGTATAGAAAGTCTTTGATTTTGTTACTTGCAACTGAATGTGTACAGCTCTACAGATACGCAGCCAAAACTTTATATACATAAGCCTTTTGCAAGATCTTCTCAACGCAAACATGAAAATTCAGAGTGCATGCATAAAGAAATCTGAAAATTGACAGAAAAACCAACTTAGCTTTTCCACATACATTTCCTAGCACAAACTTTAGGGCACAGTGGGGAGCCGTAACTTGAAATACTAACAGATAACACTGCATTCAAACCGTATTTCCTGTTATTTGGGGGTGCCTCTTGCCTTTTTTTTTTTTTAAATAATAAAATGACAAGGGGGCAAAACCAATTATAGAAACAACACAACCTGCTCTTAAACTGATTAGCCTAGATGTCAAAATGGTCGTATTCACTTTTACTGAACATCTTTCCAGCAAAGCAAATCCACTTTCTTCTAGACCAAGTGTCATATACAAGTGTACATATGCAAATATGTACACTTCAATCTACTGACTGGTGTTTGATCAATTTACGTAGTCGAGTGGCTCACTCAAACTCTCTGTGCTTTGAGGTTACATGTCCCAGAATGTACGGAGCTGGTTGGCATTTGGAAAATTAAATTTAGTAAAACGTATTACTTCACAGTTCTTTCCTCTAAGTTACTAAAATATTTAGGCGTAAGATCTTCTACATCTAGATAAGGGGATAAATCAAAGATCAAGACAATGAACTTCCATTCAACACCAGCCCTTCTCTGCACCTTTCATCTCCTTATCAAAACATGGAGAAGAGATGAGCCTTGAGGGAAGCAAGCCCTGGAGTGAGACAGTCAGAGTCTGCTGAAGTATGCAAGGAGACCGCGCTACAATGATTGCCTGTATTTGAGTGTAACAAAAACCATCTTTCACTTCTAAATTAGAACACGCTGAACTCAAATAACTTTGTAGAGCAAAATTGGAAGTGCAAGACTAAAATAAGAAGAGACAATTTTAACCAGGAGAAAGATCTGGAAATCTGTCCAGACCTCACTGGCTTTTCTTTTTTTTTTACCTTAAAGATGTGCCACTGGAGAAACCAGAAGGCTAACCTTTCTCCTCTACGGAAGCACAGCAATCATCTGGGCCTTACCAAAAGTTCATTTCAGATTTTTCACACTGCGGCCCCCAGTTCTGGGTAGACTTCAGGCTCCGCATAACTCTGCATTTGAAAAAGCTCTCTAATTGAGAGCTGTTGATGTATTTAAGGTTGAGCAGGAGCATACTGCCCAGTGTGGCACCCTGGCCTTGACAGAGCTGTGGCACCCAACCCACAGAGTGCACGGTGCGCTCAGAGAAGCCAGCGCTCCTCCAGGGGTAAGGTTAATGCTGCAGTTTATCACATAATAATCTGCATTCTGATGGTGTAAAGGTAAACCACCCGATATCCTGGCCAACACCACGAAGCAACAGGCACCCTTGGTATGGTTGTTTTTTATGCACATGCACATTTGGGATTTGAAATTTATGTTTTATCAGATTTAGCAGAAGATGGCCTTTGCCAGAACATGATGGAAGGGTATGTATGGAATGCAATCTCCAAATTACAATGCCTGCCATAGTTTAGAGTATAATTACTTTACATCAGTGTAAAATATCATAAACTAATCTCCAGATCTTAGTGAGCAATGCTCTTTGGTAAAATGTATATTTGCAGTAAAGATCAACACAGAGAAACTGTGGCAACAGTTGCAGCCGGGGGCGGGGGGGTGTGGAGGTGGGGGTGGGAATGAACCAGGTGATGCCATATAAACCTGTAATTATTTCACAAGGTAAACTAAAATTTTAGGAATTCCTGCGAAAAGAATGTATTACATACTTTTGAAACATTTCTCTTCTGGACTGAAGATTTCATTCTGCTTCGTAGTCTGAAGGAAGTAAGTGGCAGTGAGCGAAAGGAAACCTTCACTGGCCTCACTTACTGGGGTTTAGGCAAAATAAACAGGGTTTAACTCTCAAACACAGAAAGGACATAGTTCTCTTTTTCCCTTTTAACACAGGTTTTCTTTGTTTAACTAAAACCATTTATTTCAAATCTGATGGAGATACGATTGTAGCACATTACTCACGCACAGCTGCTCTCCAGTAACCCCAAAATGTTATGAGCACCGTCCAAACAAATGAGGGCACATCCCTTCCTAGGAAGGATGTATGTTTGTGCATATTCAAGTCCTAGCTCGATCCCACTGAAATCAAACCTGTGGCATAGAAAAAGTATTTTGCTATCAATTCTGATGGTAATGGGCCCCCACAGACAGATCTGCTGCCGATGCACAAGCAGGTGGCTGCCCCATGCTGCCCTGCTCGCTCACCATGGAGCGCCAACTTGCTTCTCTGCACAGTCCCATCAAACTCAGAGATGATTTTCAGTCCAACTCTCACTTACCATGAGAAAAAGGTGTCTGAAATGAAGCCTAAGAGCCTACTAGTTACTTCAGGTAAGGCTTACTCCCTGGTAAAGCTAATGAGAGAGTCATGGAACAAGTCATTTACAACCAAATACTTTTGCACATCTCAAACAGCAACTGGACCTGTGATACGATGTACATTGTGTACACATAGGCCTAATGATACTGTGGTTCACACTACTTTTTTATTCCTATATTTCAACTTTAAAATTGTGACTGCCGTTCTGGCACAAAAATGAAAGGCACCAAGGCCCAGAAGGTGCTGGAGCATCTAAGGTCGGTACTGGTTTTCCGCAGAGAGCACCACAGCCGCACCGAGCTCCTCTGCTGTCCTTCCCAAACACTTCTGCCCTGAACACAACAAACCTAAGATAAGGGACACCAATTGCATCTGCCATTAACGGTTGCCCAATGGCCCCAAAGGCCTGCTCAGATGTTGTGGAAGAGCCTTTTCTGGCTGCAGTTTACAGGAATCTTGAATTCTGCCTGCTTGCCACCCAGTCACCAGCACCTCCCAGACAAGTCTGTAAATACTCTTTGTGATCGAGGGGGACTAAGAGACTGGAATTCAGAATTTTAAAAGGGGATATTACAAGTTACACTGTAAAACACGGCGAAGGTACAACACAGCCTAAGGTCTACAGCTACTGTTGGAAGCCACTGCCTGTGCAACTGCAGTTGTTTTGATGTAAAACATCTGAAGGAAAGAAGGAATGGTTAGGGTTGGGTTTTTTTTAATACAAACTTAGGATGAGATGGAGTTAGTATAAAAGTATCTCTTAATAATTAAGAAAAAATACATTCTCTGTAAGAGAAAATTTGTATACCAGCACACGCCAGTGGGTGATCATGTGCAACCCTGAGCTTCTCCTGACTGTGGAGGGGCCCTGCTGGCACCTGGCTGACAGGAGGGAAGGAGGGCGGTTGGACCTGAGCAGAAAATCCTGAAAAACTCTTTGTATGCATTACAGGAAGATTTAGCGCACAGGTATGGTATGAACCAACTTACGAAAAATTACAAGATCTGCAATTATCCCTGCTTTCAAGCCATGCAAAAATCCTGCCAAAAAAAGAGGAAAAAACCTAAGTAACTAAATATAGATATAATAAAACTATACCTTTATATTTAAATACACAGCTCTGTGTATATACATTTTATATCTGTGTGTGTATAAAAATACAGTTTTGAGTATTTTAATAGAAGCGAGCAGAAATTGATTTAAATTAATCTCTGAATATACTGGAGAGCCAGCACGGTAATTAACTGTGTTATTTATTAATTATTATAACCATACCAACTGTCCTTTCTCTTCATCTCTCCAATAAAAACAATTCATCTCTAATCCACTACAGCTGCAGAAACTTTTAAGAAACATTACATAAGGTAATAAAATAGCCCCAGTTTTAGGTCTGCAGGATCCATTTCTGGCCTTCAATCATTTCTGTCAGATTATAATCTCCAGTGAAGAGTTTATGTTATTTCAACAACCCAATACCTCACTGGCACATGCGAGCACACGAAAAGATTTTTTTTAAATTACACAGCAATATAGTCTGAATAGGAGATCAGTCACTGGGCAAGCTAAATCCGCATGAAGAAGGACTGAAAGAGCCGGGGGCGGGGAGGGAGGGGACATACGACAGACAGGACACACGACACACGTAGTGAGCAGTGAGCAGAAAAATGAAAATAGAACGGAAAACGGAGGAAGGATCATAGAAATATACCTCAGTTGAAAAGGTTTCTTGCAATATCTGCTGGCAGTTTCTTTTAATCTGTGCAACTAGTTCCCTCTGTTATTCTACCGCAGTCAATAACTTGAGTGGGCATAAAGTAGAGAATTTCTAATGGTTTAGATCAACACAGGACATAAACCACAACTGAAATATATTTCCATGTGCTAAATTCAGCAATGATTATTGTAATCCAATTTCTTATACAGCATACTTTGACGACTGAGGTGGTAGGCACAGGGAATACAGAGCAAAAAGGAAGGTAGAAATATGTTGATTCAGATTACTGCTTACTGAATTTACCTTTGTTTTGCTAGTATATTGGTAAATCCGTTTTTGTGCTTCATAGGAAGATACGCATTTTGAAGACGGTTAGTCATAACAAGTTCTTTATTTTGTTTTTGGTTTAAAATGCCTATAATTTGCACACCCTGACACCTGCTGATTTCATGCCCTGCCTTTTCCCGTCAAAGCCCCTTCTCGGCTCTCCACAAAAGGAAATCTCATTTATCAAAATTCTGTTAGCGTAAGGGGAAGGGCTACGCTGCGCTGAGCCATGGCCTTCATTAAACATGCAGAACATAAACTGCTGACACTAAGCACAGTCAACTTGCAGCACGGCAGAGGAGGGNGAATAAAAGCCACAGTTTTGCAAAGCATTTCAGTCGTACTAGAGTCAGTGAGATTTAATCACAGACCTGAAGTTAAGCATGTGCTTAACTTTGCCAAACAGAAATAGATCACTAAATTATGAATGGAACAATCTATTTCTGTTCCCAGGAACACGGACACTTTGTTCTCCAGACCATTCCCCTTAGGGAATGAAAAAGGTGGGGGGGGAAATGATAACAAAATTGGAGAAAACAATCCCTTCTTCAACTCAAAATACCGGTCCGGATAAAGGAACTATATGTTACGTTTAACACAACGAGATTAAAAAAGGTTGGTATCCATCATTTAGGTTCCAGAAGAGAGAAAAGAGCAATTGCCATTATGGTCACTAATTTCAACAGGATACCAAAGGCGGGTACTCTGGATAGGAAGGAAGAAAAATTTGTAAGTTTGGAAGAGGTAAGCATGAAAACACAAGTGTATTGAAAATCGACATTAGGGCTGAGGGGGAACAAAGTGGCTTTTAAAATTTTCGCTTCAGTTACTGTTCTTGATATTTTTTCCCCCTTTAATTCTCAAAGATAGCTGTGTAATGCTGCCTACAATAGAAACTTGAATTTAATAGGCACGAAGCAGAAGGTGTGTAGCATTTTCCTCTGATCACAAGGAACAAGCACTTAGCTGTAAGTGAGATCCACAATGAGTCACTGCAGGGAGGAATCAAATGCATCACAGGTACATGCAAGCCTTTTTTATTATTATTGTACCAACTGAAAACACATTGTAACTTACAGCCTAGAAAAAAATATCAATTTTAAACCTCCTAGTCCTATGAAAATATGTAATATCCCAAACATTTATGCCTGCATTTATACAGTTGGAGCAGAGGTTAAGGCAGATGCAAGGGTGGGGGTTAAGGGGGAAGTCAACTTATCCTCTGTAAGCTTTTTTTGGTGTTTATAAATAAGCTAAGATAATCATTCCAAGTTGAAACTGTCTCAATACCAAAATGAATGACTTTCCATCAAGTTTCAAACAGCAGCTAAAAGCTATTTTAATATTCATTATCTGAAAAATAATATCATATTAACGTTTTCTGATACTTTGACACCTCTTAAAATAGCTCTTCAAAGTTAATCTGGAATTAAAAATACTGTAAAATTAATGGCGGGATTCTGCTACCCTTTACCATACTGAATATCATCATATTCCAGAAAGAAAGAATTTAGCTCTGATCAACTAACTCTTAAGATAATACTAATTTTTCTTCCATCTTCCAGGGTTCTGCGTAGATGTAGCTTAGACAGACGAGAGCAAAAGTAGACACACACTTGTGGCGATTGGGCATGCACATTGATCGTTCCCCAGAAGTAATTTCTGTAGCTTTTTTTTTTTTAAACAAACATCGTATACATTTAACAGAAATCAATAGCTGCTTTCATAGTGAAAAAGCTCCAATAGTGTTGTTTTTCTTAACATCACCTACAAAATAGAACAGGATGGCCCAATTGTTCTATCTTTTCTTTGCACTTGTAAACAGTGCAGTATTTTCAGCTTTTTTAGCTTTATTCTGGTCGACAAGACTTTGCAGCCTGCCATATAAAGCTGCACACCACATGGCACCATTCAACAGTATATCTAGGTCAGCTTGCATTTTTAATGTGCTCCATTAGCTTTCCCTTGCTCACTGTATCAAGTTTGAACTTCTCCTTCTCACTTTCAAACTCCTGTGTAACTAAGCCAGGCAACACACAGGATCCTATGAGTACTGCGACCATCTTCCAACATTTGTTCCACCAAAGACACCAGTTCTAGTCCTAAATAATATCCTTGATTTCACGCCATTTCCAAGCCCAGCATCTCCAAAATTTCTCCTTCAAGATCCTTTTCCACAGCACTGCTGGTAAAAAGGTTTACTTGAAAAAATGAAAAAGCTTTAGCTAACATAATTCCTTCCTCAGTACTATTTGGGCAGCTTAACAGCTGTGACCTTGGCAGCATTCCGCACACACCTCAGCTAAAAAGCTACAAGTTAATAAGCATATAAACAGCCATACCTACATTACTGTAAAGCTTTTGCATGCAATCATATGTGCTGTAACAATATTTAGTTACTTAGATGCGACAAAAGCCAGTTCCTCAAGATTCTCTTCATTGCTTTCTCTCATAAACAGCAGTTAACACATTTCTCAAAACACATTTATTAATTTTTAAAGTAGTATGCGTTCTAACTGTTCTTCCCACAAGTGTTTTTAAGGTGTACATCCCTCTGTCAGAGCACAGCCCCTGCAGGAGAACTGAGGTTGTAAAACCACTCTAGATATAGATTACATTTATGAGGTAATCAGTACATCGGTTCTGACACAAGGAACAACATTGTGAGAGGTTTCACAGGAGGCTCGGGGAGATTCAAATACATCTTTATAAAGGGGGGGGGGGATCAGCCGGTGGAATGAAAACAGTCCGTCATATTAAGCCGAATGTAAGAATGATGCTTATTTTGCTTCAGATTAAAACGTTAAGGCAAGTTTTACTAAAGAGACTGTAAATCTGTCTGCTTTCTATTTCAGGTAGTAGCAAGGATTCAGTAGTAAAATCATAACACACATAGAATGACTGTTACACTAGAAATATATCACAATAGTTCACATGCACATAATATTAAACAATTTAAAGCATTGCAACAGTATGAAAATCATGCCAAACCATCTGTAATCTTGATCTTCCTATATAGAAAATATTAAGACCCTGTACAGTTAACTGTTCACCAAGAAAATCAAAGAAATGACCTTGAAAAACAAGATTTCCCAGTGTCATTCTAATCCAATAAAATTATCCATCAAAATCCCAGTTCACTAGAAAACCCTCACAAGAAGAAATTCTTAAAAAACAAACAACAGAATAATTAAAGTTTCAAAGTTACAAAATGATGTTTTTTGTAAAGGAAATGTACGTTCAAGTAAAAAGCCCAAGATTCTGCATTATTGTCACTGGTTTTTCCTCTTTTAAATCTGCAACATGTCAACAGCCCTTTTTCCAACAAAGCACAGCTCCAAAGCATGATACACACCTGACCTTGTCTCGGGAAAAAAAAGGGGAAATTAAAACCTAAATCACGTCTGGCTACCCAACAACTTTCTCATGTTCCTCTTTGCAATTCCTATTCTTCAAACCTAGCATTAGTTTCAACAAGCTGACTATGCAATCAGGGGAAGTGGCCACATAGCAGAAATCTGAATCTCCTTCTATACATGTATTTCATGCTGTTAAAAAAGAATGCTATACAAAAAAAAAAAGCAAACAAATAAACAGTAGTTTAATAAAAAAAATATCTGTGGTTTCTTTGTTGCTGTTTTTTAAGTCGCAATATGAGCATGCTTCCTCTACCAAGGTGGGGTTAGTTGCTGGAGGGAGAAGTTCTGGTCCTGCAGTTGTGCAATCAGGTAGAATTTACAGAAGAAAAAGAAATCTGGTCTAACCTGCTCTCCTAATCAAGAAGGAACAGCAAACTACTTGCAAATACTCTGTCCTGCCCTCTTCCCACCCCCAAACAAAGAGACCACCTGCCTCAACATTTATTTAAAATGTGCAGGTATTTACAAGCAAACATTGTGTTCCAATGGTTAGATGGCTTCTCGGCAAATCTGATACTCCCTCGAAGTTCAAACCAGCAGTATAAATCAAAGGGCCCACACAGAACTGTAAAGGACCCACCGTATCAGGCAAGCATCGGCTGGTTACGTTAAGAGGCGGCAGCTGAGCGAGGGAGGACCCTGAGCATCACACCCAGCCAGACACAGGCAGCCAGCTCAGGCACACCAGACTCGGCCGCCTAAGCACGCCCACCAGTTAAAAATGTAAAGAGTGACAGAAGGAAGACTGAGAAAATAAATTATCTTTCTCCCCCCACACCCCCCTGTGCTAACTTCTATTGCTGCACCGTAGCGACTGGTGTGAAATGGTGGGTTCAGTCAAACCCTCAAGGTGATGCATGTTCTCACCAAGAAAGCATTACCAAACTTTGCACTTTTTTGGGCATTTTTACAGAGTTTGGAAAAGGCAAACTATACTACAGACCACCTCTTCAAAAAAGCAGCACGGGGAAACGTGGACTGCTAGTGCTGCTGCCACAAGATCTGGGTGGTTTGAGGTTGCAACAGTTAATTTCAACAAAGTGGCAACCGAAATCGGGACAGAAATGCAGGAGAAATAACTGACCCAAGAGGGATATAGATCGATCAGAAAAGCAAAACCAGCTGCCAAGCCTTCTTACTTACAGACATCATTTCAGCAAAAACTAAACAGTTGCCTTGAACCACATACACATCTGCTTCTGAAAACTGCACACCACCTTCTGCCCCCCGATACTCTCAGAAAGGCGGTGGGAGCTTTAAACTTGTATCAAAACCCAAAGCGTGGCCCCATCCACCCCTTGATAACAAACTGTGCAGTACTGGAGATGAAGGCTGTTCACCATGTTTATGTATGCCCATTAGCGCTAATCCCAATGGATTGCAGGGCGCTGGGCAAACCACGCAACAGCGACGTTCATGGGTGCTGAGGCGGGCGCGATGTTCACCAGCTGTGCTCACACCAGCCTGCCACAGAGCGCTCAGGAGCTTTGTAAAACAGATGTTACCACAAACCCAAGCAGACTGCCTAAGACTAACCCTGAGGCCATCAGTATTTATTCTGCAAGCATCGTGAGATGCTTCACGCTGAAAAGGAGCATTAAACATGTATTTATCGCTAGTTTGGGTCACTGGCAAGAGAAGAAACAAGGGAATACCCAAGCAAGCCTGACATGCTGTACTCGCAAAGGGACACTGCCACAGGAGACAGTTCCTTCCTAAAGCCTTGCTTTGTCTTTCCTGAGATTACAGTTCAGGAGCGTGGGCTACAGGGCACAAGGAGGAAAGAACCAACTGTTACTATGCCATTTATCCATTTATCCCTAATTCTATGTATCATTTCATCTTTTCTTCTTCATGCAAAATTAGTTTTGGAATTGTCCAGATCCACCACCACTGCACAAGGAGGCATCAGGACCTCTAAGAAGCCCTCACTTTTTTCCATCCTCCCACAGAGCTTTAAAATCCTCTCTACATGGGAAGCAGGAGCGAGCTGTGAGGAGTGGGGCACCACAACAAGCGGGTGCTGTTTGGAATGGATTTTGATAGGGTACAGCACTCTTGTTCTGATTTCACCCTCTGTACTCAAAGTGGTTAGACACACTCCTCTACAGCCCGCAGCACGCGGGACAAAGTTGGACCACAGTCGGGACCGTACAATGAATGGAGAGGAACTTATGGCTCTAAATCTCTTGGTGTGCCTATTAATGTCTATAAAACTAACTGGGAAAAAAAACCCCAAACCACAGAGATATTTACTGAGACTAGACTTACCAGACATTAAGAACTATTGATTACGTAGACAAAATTTCTAAAACATGATCACAATTGCTCGGTGTCGCATGTTCTTGGACTGTCCCAAATAACACAGCAGTGATACGCATAGGTCCAGGCAGAAACATGTTCAAGTTGCTGCCACTTACTTAGTCATAACTACTTTGAAACGCTTTGATACATCTGTAAGGGGTCCCTAAAAATATTAAGGGAGCACCTTGTTCCCTGCTATAATGCCAATCTCTACTCTTAGAAAACACGCAGTGCAGAGGGCACTCAGAAGACTTCGGCAATCCTAAAACACAGCTTGAAAAATGACTCAAAGAAAGAAGGTTGGAAAACCCTTTTAGTCATCTGAACACCTCAGGTGAAACAACTCCACAAAGAAAACAACAACAACAGAACTAGGGAAATGTGTAATCCTAACTCTGCTCTGAGTAGCAAAACAGAAGTTACTGGAGGCTAATATGAGTATCTATTTTTTCTAAGCTGAAACAAATCCAAAAACTTATTTACAACCCCCAGATTCCTACCTAAATCAACAGTGCACCGACAGATGTAAATGAGAACTGATTTCTCTATATTTTCCCATATACTAAGCACACACATAGACACTCCAAGTGTCAACATATCAAGACAGAGATAATTCAGACACTTGAAAACATCCTCTTCTGAAAAGGATTAATTGGCTTTAAAACAATTTAATTTGGCTTTGAAGATGCAACTTTTATTAGCAACCACCAGATGGCAGAAGCAGAGGCTGCTTAGAGTCTTCAACAAAAGAAAGCGGTCTTAAACAAGGCGTGCATTAAAAGAAAACAATTTTTAATGCCTACTTTTTCTTCTTCAACAGCTTCTTTTCTCCTTCTTTCCAAGAAGTAAGTATTCTTTTGTTGCTATCAAGCTAATACAAAATTTTTAAAAAATTAAGAAAATATCTCGAGAACACGTTTTCTCAATTTTCTCAAATGGCATCTCTACTCCATCTCGTAGCTCAAGGCTTCTGTGTTAGGATACCACCAGAACAACAGTTTCCTTCTAGATTTGCACAGTCAGAACTCACAGTCAGCCACCAAATGCATTTTCTTTGGCGTCCTATGTTTCAACCCAGGAAGCTGACATGTAGCCACACTGTGTAGCTGAATTTCCCCTCAGGATTTGAACTTCTGGTATCTGGGACTGTGAAATTAAGTGGGCTACAGAAGATGCGCTGTGATGTGATGAGTGTTGCCATAAATCAGCGTTTGCGAGGTGGACGAAAGCAAAAAAAAAAAAAACAAACCCACCACTCAAGTGAAAGTAGCATGTTTGGGAGGAAAAAAAGATATTTTAGTCCTAAGCACATTTGATTCTTAAAACCATATGCCCTGTATCAGAGAAGGAGCATTAAAAAAATGCATCCCAGCAGCACATACTTAAAAAGGCTTAGGAATAGACTCTCTCAACAACTTCTGGAGTTACTAAATTATGGAGGCAAGGTCATCATTTTATGCTGTATCACAAAACAGAAATATGGCTAGTTCCACGAACAATGCTGAAAGCTCCAGCACACAGACACAGCCATATCAGAAATGCCACCCTTGCTGCATTTCTTTAATAGAGCTGTGTCTCCATTATGCTGATTTCTCGATCAAAGAGAAAGCTTTTCTCCTGTATTTGTCTTCTGCAAAGGAAATGTAAAATCACTCCTACAGTGAACACATCCATCGGGAATGAGATTCTCTTTCCTCAACCCCAGCAGCACAGTCCCAGAAACAAACAGGTGAAGACAGCTCCTACTTCAAGACAGCGTGAGATGCAGTTGCGTAGTTAATTCTGCCTCTGTACATTAGCAAACATGCCGCTTGCAAAATATGAAAGGCTTTCTTCCCTGCCCCCCGTTTTTAAATGACACCTGCAAATCACTAATCCAGTTGCCATTTATTTCCATATGTCAAATTACAATCTTAACTCGTGCAAAGCAACATAATAGTAATGATTAAGCCAATTACATCACAACACAGCTTAAAACGACACACAATGGAAGGATTAAAGCTCACTACCAAATAAGAGAGTCCTGTTCTTGTGGAGCTCCCCCACTGTGGGAACCTAAGTGTCTCTTTTCCTGTTGCACAAAG
The DNA here is from genome assembly GCA_013401315.1 of Balaeniceps rex. Classification (NCBI taxonomy): domain Eukaryota; kingdom Metazoa; phylum Chordata; class Aves; order Pelecaniformes; family Balaenicipitidae; genus Balaeniceps; species Balaeniceps rex. The sequence continues at coordinate 17,900 of VYZW01002018.1, read as the reverse complement.
TTGTGAGCCTTCTGACGTGTAGCTGCTGGACTGCCATTAACAAACTTATTTATATTAATGCTGCGCTAAGCTGGGATCACTGCACCTCGGCATTAGCTGCGGTAGGCGGGCTCTGCGGCCGTCTCTGCAAACAGAGCTTATGGCACTTTACACGTCCGCAGACAGGTTGAGACACGTGGACAAGGTGATCTCACTCTGCTTAGCTGAATGAAGCCTCCTCTACCCTACGTTATTTGGGTCAGGTAGATGCTGACAGGAAAAGCCTTAGGGAAAGGGAGGGAAGGAAGAGGAGAGTAAACCGAGCACAAATATTTAAAAAGTCAACCATCTCATTCTCTAGATAGGGCCAGACACCATTTGTAGCCTGTCTGGATGGAGTATGTGCTACTGCATTCGACACCATAATTCCAACTGATGCCAATATGCAGCTCCTACAACAACAAAATGTGGGTTAAATCTTTATATAATAACCAACCTTTCAGACTAAGATTTTCGATTCTACCTCAGGGATTAAAATGTTCTAATGGAAATTGAGCATCTAAATCTCTTAGGAGGATTTTAAAAAGTCAGACACTGTTATTTTTATTTGTTCATCGCCTTGGTGTTTAAATCAGCATCATTCAAAATGGTTAAACCTTTTACCTTTTATTTCTGCCTTGTGCACCTTATTCTTTTTTTCTTTCTTTTTCATATCTTTGTATCCCTCCTAATTTTCGCTACCATCTGGGAACACCGGTCCCATCTGCTAAAATGTATCTTCCTATTCCAGCTAAAATAAACAGAAAATAAATTGGTACTGTTAGTATTTTACATGTCGTCATTAGCCTTTAATAAGATTAACGGGACTGAAGGAGTTTCCAACTTTGAAATACATTCCTGTGTGTTGACTGCAGACTCGGGCAGATACCACTCCATCTATTCACTCTTACTCTATGTTAGTTTCTTGGCAACTACGGTTTGAAGAAACTTATAATATGTGTAAGTTTATCCTCAGCAGAATTTGAATGAACCATAACTGTTAAGGCTGTCCCAGATCACCTATCAGCTGTTCCTGATTTGCTAGGGGGTCGTTTCTCTTACATCTCTTCATACTCAACCATGCATATATCACAACCCTTCCAAATATTGAAACAGAAGAATCAGTCAAAAGCTGGATGTTTTGTTTTTTTCTTTTAAGAAACAAACATGCATACAAACACACACACACACACGCATGTGTAAATTAAACCGAACACCACATGTGCCATCTTTGAAAAAGCTGTTACAGCACGCTAACAGCTTCCCCCTTCTGTAAAATTAGTTGCAAAGAAAGCTGAATGGTTTTGCTTCCTACTATTCAAACAAAGGAAAGGTTTGGACAGCAATGCTGTCAAATCTGGGTGTCTTTATACTTATCAGACAACAGCTTTTATTTAAACTGAAAAACTGCTTACATTTTCATGGCCCATTAAAGAGTACTGATCTCACATATGCACAAAACGAAAAAAAAAAGTTCGTATTAAAAATGTTGGGTTTATATTCTTATAGTCTACTTTTGTTTTGGGAAGACTTATTAAAAAGGTGAGGTGGAGGGAACATTTTGAAGGACTATTGCTAACGGTCTGCAATTTGCATCTATTCTGTGCATAGGGAGTAAAGATAAGATTTGGCACTTCAAGGTGCCTCTTCCCTGGGTATTTTGACAGTGTGAAATAATAGCTTTTGTTTTAATTTTCTTTTCTAAAATTTTGTCCAAATCAATATGCATTACCTTGTATCAAAAGCATCCTGTAGCTGATTTCTACATGCGCTTATCATCAGCATCATCAAAGACTCAACTATTCAAGGGGCAGACTACATCAGCCAGATCTTCACTTCACCGACAACTACAGTGAAGCTGAACAATGTTCTGCCGCCTCATTCAGCACATCTTCCTGGGCAACAGCCCCATTCGCTGCCAGTATGCGTATTTACCATGAGGCTAAACTCATGGAGAATTTAAGACTAACAGATAACACTGTAAGCTCTTTCAGCAGTCTAGAAATATCCTTTTTTTTTAAAACATTCTAGTTTTGAAATACTAAGATACTAGTATTCTATTATCTACAGGCAACACAGTCTGTCAACAAGCCTAAAACTAAGTGGTAAGTGTCTAAGGATAGCTGGAATGGATACAGTCAAAAGAAGAGTATCCTCTGCAGCAAATTATGCTTCTGCTTACGCATACAGAGGGGTCCTACAACGTTTCAAGCTGAGGCATATGCTACACCCAAACCCATAAAGACAGCCCTCTCAACAGTCTCCAATAGACCTGGAGGCTGAAAACTGGTATCAAGGAAAGCATTACATTGCGCAAACTCTAACCTTACATCCTTCTCGACTATGTTATATGGTATTTTCCATACAAACTTATTTTCTAATTTATAAAATGAAAATTATTTTTCATTACAAAAATTGTGCTTATACGTATTCTCCGTGGGCATACCAACTGATTTGTTAATATAACAGAGACACTAACATTTATTTGTCATTGAGACAGACAGTAGAGGAAGCATTTCTTAAGGGAGAGGAGGAAAGAAACTGCTTTCACAGCATGCCTAAATAGACAGCTAAGATAAATTCTGGGATTAACAAATTTGGGATGATACATTTGCCTTTCTTCTTGATTGATAAAAAGTACATGACATTCCTAAACATATATAGTTCACTATATAATGTAAAGCTACTATTTTAAGAGAATAAAAAGACCCTGTTGGTTCTGAAGCTGCGTCTTACAGAAAAGTTGCTTGGGACTCTGGAGGATGATGTTAAGAGTTGACAACAGTACTGATTCGGTTTTGTAAAACTGAAGCTTAGCAATAGAAAATTCTTAAAACTTTTGTTAATAAAAAGGAGTTTCAAAGGATGTCCACCAAGATGACTCCAAGACTGAAACACACCTTGCAAGTCTAGCCATGAAAAAAAAAAGAAGCCTCCTCCACAATGTTTTAGTTGTGAGAGTGATTGGCTACGATAATCTTCAGTAGTATTTCTGTTTACCCACCTAGTCTGAAAGATTATGGAGATGAGTTCACAAGAGCTGACCCTCCAGGTTTATTAAACATTCAATGAATATTCTGTATGCATTCTGGGTATTAAATAAAAAGCAGAAAATACTGCAGACTACCATATGTTAAATACTTCAAATAATACTGGAGTAGCTCTGTTTGTCTTTTAATAGTTTATTTAAATCACTTTATCACATATCAACATAAAAATGTACAATACGGAAACAATGTAAATTCTGGCATCATGAATCTTTAGGTGCTTTTAGAGCTTTTCTTTGTGGGGGTTAATTTTGTTTATGGTATTCTATATAAACTTGGAGAACTTATTTCATCTTTTCTTGATTTTTTTTTTTTATCTTGGTAGTAATAGCACTGCTATTTTCTCACCTGCAGTAGTATCACAGCATGTGGGCCTTCAGCAGCAGGAAACTCTTCATTGTCATGATTTAGCCTACTGTTCCTACAATCTCCTCCTTCCCCTCCCCATCCACTCTCTTCCTAGCTAACTAGATATAGCCTACACACAATCTGCCCCGCTTAGAATGATCTGCTATTAGTGCTCAATTAAAACCGTGGTCGTCACCATAATGCTCACCAGCCAAAGAAACTCAAGCAATAACTAGGATACAGCCCATCCATATAGCAGAGCAGGTCTACAGTGGTCTCTGCAACATGCATACTGCGTGCCATACATTGATCTACAATTGAACACAGGGTGATGCAGCTGTTCAATGTACTACTTTCTACTTGAGATGCACTGTGAAAAAGGACCATGAACAAAGTGGCTTACTCAACAGACTGCAAAGCAGGTAACAGCTACAATTTTTGAGCTGCAAATCTATGGAACGAGAACAAATCCAGCATTTGGGCAAGTCCAATCTTAAAAGTTACTACAAAGCCGACATTCCATGTTTCCACATGGGCTTCCGCAAGTAAAATTTGCTCACGGGTTTTATACCAAATAACAGGATTAAGACAGCCTGTGTGTCGTTCTCAGATTACCACACATAAGGGGAAGTTTCTGAATTGGTGGATGTAAGCCACAGGATCTTCAATTCTCAGGTTGAAAATTGTCATCTTCTGTGACATTACATCCAACAATTTAAATTGATGTGACCTATATAACAAAACTGCATCAAACTACACACCTTGTGTCCAAATGTAGCATCCTCGGAGGCCAAGACTTCAACCTGAAATTGTAAGGAGAAAGACCATTTCAAATTTAGCCGCTACCAAGAATCTCTCTCTCCTGAGCACACCACCACAGTCCAGGCAAAGAGGAGATCTGTAAATGAAGGCACCAATCTGGGTCAACCCTAGGAAACCTAGATACAATAGCATATGCTGAACTAACAGCTAACAACAGAAATCCTCAAGAGAGGAAACTCAGAAAGCATCCCTCACAACACAAACAAGGTTTCTCAACCTAAACAACGTAAAGAGGATCTGTCAGTGTCCCAAAATTTACTGTACCACAGCTGGAACACTGTTCTCCATATGGAGTTTTGGCTACACCAAAAAGCCGCCTGAGCAAACCAGAATCATCTGCCACAACAGCTCCCTGTAAAAAAGGCTGGAAACTTCTGAACTCTTCCCCTTCCATTATCTTCTAACCAGGCTGGGTACTCCTGCACCAGCACCAAGTGCTCTAACAGCACTAATGGGAAACTCTGACGCAGAGGTCTCGCTTCCAGGCTCCTGTCCTGTCTTGTGCACAACGAATTCTTTGAAAACTGTAGAATTCAGGGAACACAAACTCCCCAGGCAAAGGCTGAGACTAGCTGGCTGCAAGATACAGTGAATGCTTGAAAGCTTAAGGAAAGCAAGCTGCTAGGTCATCTAGTGGTGGTCCAAATCAAACTCGTTGCTGGTTGCCACGTACTGCACAGCTCTAAGAGTTGATACACGCTAATCTGGGACAATAGGCAACAGACGCAGAAAAGTGGGCGCACTGATTTTTCATTAGACTCCTTAAAAATACTTCACACTTCAGCACCTTTCACCTGAGAATCTCAGTGCTTTTATGAATTCTAATTAATTAAGCTTCCCAATACACCAGTGAAGCAGGAAACGTCATCATCCCAATATACAGGCAGAAAAGCGAGGCAGAAGGAGGTTAAATAATTTCTTAGTAGTCATGTGCCAAGCCAGGGACACACTCAGGAAAAGAATCCCAGATTTCTACTCCTAGGCTCACAGTTTAACAACTAGGAAATTCTCTAGTTCTCTGATTTACATCCTATTTAAAATGCCTACTGCTGCATTATAATTTATACAACTAGTATAACTATAACTAATGTATCTAATCTCCAGTTTAACTTCAGAAGAGTGAAGGATTTAAAGCAAACCAAGAGGGAAAAAATGAATGTCAAGTTTCAGCCTGAAGCACGTTATAATGCCAGTTATAAACCCCTGAACAAGAGGGTTTATAATGGAAAGGCTGATAAACTAACAATGATGGCAGCACTTAAATATATTTATGTCATGATCTAGCAACATATGGTATCTCTTCATCTCTAAATTAAAAAAGGGAGGGGAAAAAAAAGGGGAAGGAGATAAAACATTTATAGGAACTAGGAATAAAAGAAGAAAATGGACCTGAAGTTACCCAATTGTGACCTGTCCAGCTGATTATGAATGGCAGTAAGAGGCTACAAAACAGCATCTCATTCAATAGGAGGTAGAAAAAAAAAATCCAAGTAAAAAAAAAAATCAATCTAAAATGATATGTATTAGCTACTTATATTAAGCTTCTAATCCTTTAGGCACTTTATAAATATTAAACAATCAGTCCTGGTGAGACTGATAAATATCCATAATATATTTCACAGATGAAGAAACAGACAGAGGGTTAAGTGACTTGCCCAAGGCCAAAAAGAGAATAATCAGCCACTGGATTGGAAAGAACAGTATGACTGCCTGTCACAATACAGTGCCCTACTCAGATGCTCAAGTGGCTTCTGAAAAAGGTCATTCCAACATCAGAAGTAGTCCGGTTAGGGTTAATGTGGTACCCATCTAAACTGTGAATGCTCATTTTCACTAGGCTTATTGTTTTGGCACAACATCCAGCTACCGTAACTAGACAGACCCCAAAACTTGAGCAATCTTGTTCAAAACTCAGTTTTCTCTACCCAGTATTGTGCTGGTCACATACCTTAGATGCTACCTCCAGACCCATTAATGCTTATTACTCTGCCATGTTTCCATTGGGGAGATTCATCAGGAAAACTGGAGCCTTCTCTGTGTCAGTAGGTCCCTCTCTGACTCCCCCCTCGAATCCAGCAGGGCTGCTGAGTCCTTGCCAGCCCCGGTCCACGCTGCCTCCCTTGCCCTCCTGTCCCTTCCTCCTCCTCTCATTCCCAAACGGTCCCAGCTGGGCTAATGGCCCCACCTAGCCGGCCCAGAGCCACCTGCCCTCTGCCCTGCACTCTCTCAACGCTCCCAGCTGCAGGAGCACACTGCGGAAGGCACAAGACTCCTGCACTGACCCAGCACAGATGAGGCAGAGTATCCTTTGTTTGGGCTCCGCACTCCACCTCATCTGCAGAGAGGCCACCTCACCATGCGGGGACCTTCGCTGTAGAGCACAGTGGTATTGTCAACAAATGGGTTGTGCTAATTAAGCTCCCGCTCACTCAGGGCTGAGAGAATGCTTGGATTGCTGTAGTTTCAAAACACACATAAATTAACATGGCACGACGACCAGCACATTTACAAAACTCAATCCTCCTACTTTTCAACAAGAAACTCAGAAGAGGAACAAACTGTGACATCAGAGAATAAAGCAGAAGCTTAAGCTGATGTAACATACTCTTAGCCTCTTTTACAGAGAGAAATATTTTCTTTCATGCTTAAAAACATAAGGCTTTCAGAGACAATAAAATGGTTCGGAGTGCAGCTATTGGTGTAGATGATAATTCTAATTAAAAACACGTTATTGAACAGGTCTGATAAAGCCATTGTTGTTTTTCCAAGAGTGATCGCACCACTTCTGTGATAAATACTTGTCCTCACCTGGAGGATGATGCAATAAAACATCCTCTGTATTCTTTGTTACTACTTTGTTTACCAGGGTACTAGTGCGACAGTCCATTCATTTCTGTTTTCACCTCTTTGTACAAAAGGCAGTTAAGATCAGTAAGAGACAAGTAACTGCTGACACCATAAGATAAACAGTATAAAGTACTGAAACAAGATGTGGGACAATGTGAGGTTTTCCTCATGCTGAGTTTCCAAAAAAAAAAAAAGAAAAAGCCCAAATGCATTATAACCTAGGCTGAGAGGACCCCCCTCTAGTGGGAATGAGAGTGTACTTCAATCAGCACCCACATTACCCGAGCAGAAAATTTTGTGTCCTTAAGAATCAGGCAAGCACCATCTTTCTCTTAATCATCTTCAAAATACATCACTTCCATTCCAATAAACAAAAAAAATGAACAAGAGATTCATTATCGCTTCAAGATAATCAGACATTAATTAAGAACGTCTCATTATATACTTGTATTTGTGGCAGTTAAACATTTCCTATTTTAGTTGTCTGTTCTGACTGTACATATATGAATATACTATCTTGGGCAGGGGGGTGTTTTTCTTTTACAGTGAAAAATTCACTGCATCATTGAAAAAAGCAGACTTGGTTCTTAAATGAAGCACTGTTGATTTCATGTATACGTATCTGTATCAGACACAGTAGCTTCCCCTAGGCACTGCTCTGAATCATTGCTCAACGCCCCTCTCCATTCCACTCCACTCCACTTTCCGCTCCTCACAGTACAGTGTTATAGTTGAATGGGCCTGTTTGCCTCGTATTTCACGTTGAGTACCCTGAAACAAGTTGGGGAGTAGCCCTGAGTCTCTTTTTGTCAGAAGTAATGAGACTTACTCGGTATTTTTGTTTTGCTTTTCAATAAAGGACTCCTACAGCCCCAATTCTACAAACAATATTGCATCGCAACCAAGAGACTTACAGTAAATCATGCACAGAGTTATTTTTACCTCCCTGTCAAAAAGAAAAGGAGTTGAAATATAGATCAAAACCTTGAGGAGCAATGCTGAACAATGCCTTTTTGGAACAGAGTTGTACAACCTACTGATCTGATGACACAAGGAATTATTATAATTTGGTCTTCTCCAAAGCCATACTCGGCATTGATTTGGTCCTCAGCTCAGTCCAGCTCCTTCTCTTCTCATCAAGACTTTGTTTGAGATAGGATTAGCTGGAACTGAGCAAGAGCCACGGGAAGTGGAATACCATTAACAGGAGAAATTACAGCTACGCTTAATACCCGGACTGTTATCCAAACAACAGAATATGAGGTAGCAAGTACACAAGGACAAATTAACTAACTCACAAAAGACACGGGTCACAGAACCCCTCTCCATCTTTTTTGGGGGAATCTGAAAATAAGCCCTAATAATCATTTCTGATGCATGCCGATTCCCATATAATATCCTGTTAACGCTAATGCTGAAAAGGATCATCGATCCACATTTAACTACCCAGGCAAAAACGCCCAATGCAACACACGCTTAACGCTGCTCTCAGACTTGGGTCGGAGCTCCTCGGAGTTCATCTAATGGAGCCGCTATTTGCAGCTGGCAGGTGAGGGGGTTACAGCTACTCTGGCAAGAAACACAGTAGACTGGAGCAGCTCTGATCAAGACAAAATATTCTGCATGGGCACTTACCGTGGGTCACACACGAGAATTTGCCCAGCTGGCTGCAAATTTTATAGGCTTTCTATTGTCATTTGTTTGACATTATTATTCTAGGAAAATTATAGCACGGGGCTTCTCTGATACCTAGAGGGTTTTTGCCAACTGCCTGCTTACTAAAAAGGCATGCCTCTGGCACTTTTAAAATATGCTCAAAACAAAACAAATGTGTATGTTAATACTTGCATTTTGCCGTACTTTTGTTTTCCCTGTTCTGTAAAGAACAATCAGATCAGAAAGGACTCTCTTTCCCGTGATAACAAAATCCAAAAAGAATGAGGAAATACAGGTGCTTTCTCCTGAATTACTGCCAGATCACCTTCTTGCCGCCGGGGTGCACTTCTTGCTCGATCGTGATAAGCCAAAACACATCATGCTGCCCAGTTCATAATCAAACTGTTGGCTCTTCTACCCACGTTTGCCCTCTGACTTACAGAGGACTTCATAGCAGGTGGGGGGAGGCTCTGTAGTCCCAACAACTTATAAATGGGACTCATTAGTCTGGGCGCCGAGCGATGCAAATGTAGCTCCAACTACTGTTTCCACACACCACTCTTGCTGAGCTGTCTATAGGAAATAGCCTGGAGAGCGTGAAACACGGAGGATGCTGTAGTGCTTGGCGCAGATATACCCTCATAACCCTTTTCTAGCACAGATTCTCAGCTTTTAAGGTCTTCCCATCAGCCCACCCGCCCACGCACCACCAGTTCTGAACTCGCCTTTTTTAAATGAAGGTGACAAGAAGTTAATCCAGTTTTCATTTTTCAAAGTCCTTACGAAGTTTCTTTCAAAGATGAATATGGCTACAGTCATTCATATCTTTATGAAATCCAGCCTAACTAGCTGTAATATCTCCTCACTTTCCCCTCCTCTTAAAGTAATTTAGGATTCAGCAATTGTAGAAGATGGTTGTCCTTCTCATTGGAGCAGGGACAAACCTACACGACCCACACTAGTTTCTGGCAATTCTTCAAGGACTTACTGAGGGCATACACAGCTTTTAATGCATGCAGAACTGTAGGAATAAATGTTGGCAACTGCGACAACCCTTCCTTCCTCTTTTCTATGCTAACCGCCCCCAGTTTTGTTTATTTTTAATGGCAATCATGCATGTACGTCAGGCTAGGTTTCAGGTCTGTAGCAAGTGAGGACTGGGCACATTCCCTGGGCAATCCTTGAGCAATTATACCAAAGACACACCTTTGTTATGACCCTGAATCTATGCCTGAAATAAAGGCATGATAGTCGCACAGTATAAATCTCATGAATTAAGGACAGATCAGCTGAGATTTCCTTGCTTTCTATACAAAGTCCATTGAGACTACTTAGTCAAGGCCTTTCGGTTAAGTAAATGCCATCCCCTCACAGTTTGACCTGTGTAAAAACTGGATACAATGTGACCCAGTTCAGGGCAATTATTCATTAAATCTGGCATCCTCTTTTTCTTAGAGTTTCCCTTTAATTTATTTTGCTGCTTCTGTGTGATATCAGTCATTTATCTCTTAGCTCACCAGGTCTAGCAATAATAAAGATCAGAGTCCTGATTTTTGAAGCCACAACTTTTAACTCCAAAAATACAAATTAAGTAACAAAATGATCTCTTTTTAAATGACAGAACAACTTTGTGTGCTACTTCGTGTTAAAAAGGTTTGAAACGATGTTTCAAGAAACTATGCTGCAGCTCAAACTCGCTTATTAATTCTCCTCATTCTCCTTATTAGTAAGTACAGACAACACAGTGGCTCAAGGACGCAGCTTGCTGAAGCAGCTCTGTACTTGGTCAGCCGGCATTCGAGATAAAACACAACGATGCCTCATGTTCTTAAAAGCCGCACAGTGGAACAGATCTGTCCTCCCCATACTTTTAAACCTCTTCTTAAATGCCAGTGTTTTGGGGGAAGCTGATTTACAACAACAACAACAAAAAATCGTTCATATCTTCAATATTGTGCCCAACACACATTCTTGGACACGCTATTGATTAACCTGCTGGTTTAGCCTCCCATTGCAAGTATTTTGCAAAATCCTGGGAACAAGGCCAATCCCTAAGAAGCAAAAAAACCAGACTCTAGATATTAGCTAACTAAAAGCAATAATCATCATCCTTGTGAGATATAATACTTACAACAAAATTACATATATTAGAAGCACCTTGGGAGAAAAAAAAAAGTTGTGTACTATGGGGCAATGGGGCAATTCCTGTAACCTCAAAAAGTCAGAAACGGACAAACAATATTTAAGCCTCCAGCAGGAAACCACCATTACAAATCCCAGATAAATTGACATTTGAGATTGTGTACATGCCCACTCAGCGCACACTCAGTGCACACTCACTGCAGGGGAACCTATGAGACCTATCTGTGAGCACGCTCCCATCCCTTACAATTCTGCAATAACTTATTCCTCTGTAGGTACCATATAAACAGCTGATCAGCAGCAAATTCATGACAGTAACATGCTCATCTGCTCTTGTCATTAGGAGATGAAACAGGTAAGTTAATATATACACACGCACATGTTTTCCCTCTGTAAACACATATTCATAGTTCAAATTCTTTTGTATTCTTCTGTCGTACTGTTTTTCATATATGTATCTGCAAAGATGTGTAACACACACACCAGAACACTGCATGAAACAAAGTAACTGCACTGAAAATTAGCTTTTGATATTTATTTGTTTGACAAGGTAGAGATCAAAATGACTGTTGTACTTAGACCGAAATCTCAGAGCAGTCGCTATTTAATTTCCCTTAAGAAAAGAGTGGTAGATATTATAAAAACAAAATTCCAACCTTTCATCCTCACGCATTCTAATATATGGGAAATCCTGAAAAACTGTCATTATACCATGTGACATAAGCAGTAACAATTACTGCCACCAGTAAGTCTTTTATTTAGGTATTGTGTCTGCATCTTTTCTAATCCATTTGTATTTCTTACTCTCTTGTTCCAACACCATGATTTCAATTTAATTCCCCTCTTCCAAAACTGGGAATCATAAAAGCTCGTCTACCAAAGTCTACTGCAAAGGGTCTCTACAGCAGCCGCATTTGTGTGTGATCACGCTGTTAGGCTGTCGAGGGACCCTGCTATGGAAAACACCAAAAGGGGTTAAAATGTCGCTGCCCTCTACTCGAAGGGCTGCAGGTTCCCACTGCCAGAGCTCAGCAACCCAAGGGGCCACCTGAACACCCCCTGAAGAGCCCTTTTCAGACGAAGTCGGCTTGCTTAGGGGAGATACAAGATGCCATCCACCAGCAACTAGGGGGTGGTACTGGACAGCTGCAGCATCATAATGCTTTCAAAGATTCCAGAAAGTTCCAGAAAGGCATGTTTTAAAGCCACCCTCGCTAGTGGGGAGGGGTTTTGCTGTTTAAGGCTGCAACAGCAGAGTACTCCCCTGCTCCCTTTTCCTACCTCTCTCTATAATTCCTGTACATACCACCTGTAAAAGTGAAAACAAATACAGTCCTAGCTAAAACTACACGTCTTAAGCAACTTAACAATCTTGCCTAAAAGAAGTCAAGCAATTTGCAGCAAAAATTGAAGAGAACTGACCAAGGACAGAATCTTTACAGAAACAAAGCTTCAAGTTTCAACTCTACGCCATTCTGTCAGCAGCTTTCTTATTTAATTGAGCCCGTATACAATCAACATCAAAGATACTAAGCTATTTTGTGCTGAAAATATTGGAAGCATGTTAGGAAGAGGTGGCAAACAGAAAGGATCTGTCAAAGGTAACAGATGTATCAAGGGCACCGAGCACTGTGAAGAAGGCGTTAATTATCTATGCTGAAAAAGAAAAGGCATTTGAAAAACAGAAACTGTTTTCAAAAGATTCAACATATTCCTATTGTGCTCAGGAAAAAAAGCTTCCTGCACCTTAGACAACATTATTTTTGGGTATGTGGGTTAAAAAGATTTTTTTTTTAGGCAAGGAGGCACACAATGTAGGGAGCACTCTGTTTCAGAAACATGGTTTTCACTTCAAAACCTTTACTGTGTCTCACAACCGATTCCAACTGTAAATTGCATTCTTTATTCCTACTTTTAATGGAATGAGTAACTTACACAACCTAGCTGGATCTCAAAAATAACAGGAAAAGAACACTTTTTTGAGCACCTTTTTGTAATTTAGCACAATCTCCACAGTACTTTCAACTCCTGCCCTACAAGGACTGTTTCATTTTTACTTTTGCTTTATCTGAAAAAAGTGCTACTTTTTGAGAACAAAACACAAATAAGCAAAAAAGTTACACCAAGGCAAAATTTGTCACCAGAGGACCTACCCTACATACCCAGCTTACGTTCTTACTAACTTTTTTCTAGATTGTATATGGTTCTACTTGCTCACAACCTAGTTCTGAGACAGGAGAAGAAACGGATTCTTTATTATACCTATGCTCCCTGCTCCACCTTCCCTCGTAGGACTGGTAAATTGGGACTTTCTAAAGCACGATTTTGAGAAAAATGATTAACACAAAAATGACCCTTTTCATTTTCAACAGGGGGGGATCTGAACAGATCAGAAAGGAGATGAGCAACAATCAAGGAAAGCCTCCAACTTTATACAAAGAAAGGCTGAAACATATTTCTCTGAAGATAATTAAAACATCCTAAATGCATGTCTGATATTACATACTCAGTTAAATTAACGTTGTTGCCGTAGGAGTGTGATATGATCAACAACAGAACCACGGTGGTCCACGCAACAGTACATTATGTGGGGAAACGGCCTAGGCAATTGCCAGCAGGGATGTCACAGGCTCTCCGAACCTGGTCCCCACCTCCCCAACTAGACAGAGAACTCTTCCTGACATCCCCTTCTCCCATATCAGTATCATGCCATACACAGAGGGTGGCTACTACTGACAACATCTGGGCAATTCACTTGGGCATCATCTGGGCATCATCAGATCCAGAGCACAGGTTTGGAAGGGGTGGTTTCCACAACAAAGTATCAACACACCTGCCAAACAGTCACGCTGGAGGAATCCCCTGGGTAATGTTCCGTTTTTCGTATCGTAACTTGAAAAGGTAAATCTGTGGAACAAGACTCAGCTGAACTAAATTATTTTTGCCAATGACCTGGGCTTTTCTGTTGAATTATTTTAGGCTGCATCCCTATCGCCTCCCCATGAGGTACAAAGATTGATAAACACTCTGACTGGATTAACCGCTTTAAAAATTACTCACATGTCACAGCTGGCCAGTTTTTGACCCTTCTGGTATCAGGATTTAAGAGTTTACTGGGAAAGAACAAGTGCTCGAGTCAGTGCCATAACTCCTCCACACTCTCCCAGCTCACAACAGCAAGACACTTCCTCAGAACTGAAGAAAAAACTGGCTCTCAAATCTAGCCTGGCTTGACACTGAACCTTTCAATGGGGCAGGCGAAAATACAAACATTCCTAGGAGTCACTTCAGTCCTAAGTAGGGCGCATAATAATAAAAGCCTTGATAAACTGATAAATTGTTCGTGGTTTTTTCCATTTTACTCGAGTTGTCTATCTGTTGTAATAGAGAAAAATGAACACAAGCCCTGAAAACATGTCCTCCAAAACCACATGTTCCACGATTCACATGCACAAAGCCCGAATCTGCATACAGGAATCAAACAATTAGGTTTCCTCAAATGCTTGAACTACTTGCACAAATTGGGACTTCTGCTCACTCAAGCAAGTGCACAATGTACGATTCTGCAGACTGCTTCACCATTTCACTTTTTTGCTATACCCATAACCAGCAACAAAAAAAAATTTAAGTCCAAATTCTTCTCAAAGTTACTTCGAGTAAATAGCAGCTCACTTATAAAAGCCTGATTAATTGCAGAATCTTGGCTTCAGAATTCAATTATATGTTAGAATATTAAAAACTCTAGAGTCCATAAACAATGACTATAAAACTGTTTAATAGCATTTTTAGNATTTGTTTGCTGCAGTTTCTTCATGCAAACAGAGCAAGAACAACACTCAGGGCAAGAGGAGAGGAGAAAGGATGTGGCAGGCTATCGACACGCCACCTCCTCACAAACTCTGACTCTTCATTGTGCTTTATGCCTGTTCTGTGAGTTTTATTCTGGGTCTACGAGGGTGCTTCTGGATAATTACAGGATACAAGCTAGCATTTTTTTCCAGCCTGTTTCAATTTCAAAGTAAGCCTCCTATTCATGCTTTTATTGTTATTCAAAGTAAAACTGAAAAACAAATCAATTGCTAACAGCCTTGTGTATTTTTCTAAACTTAGCATTTCTGTATGATGGTGTGCATATAAGGTAATATTCAGAGCAGCAGTACATGTTCAGGCACGAGAACCTTGTATAAATCCTCAATTTCGATGACCATTTTTGTAAAGATCTCTTCTTTACGGACATATATATTACATGGGTTAGCCTAAAAGAGGATACAGCAAGTACCTGAGCAACGATTTTTCTCGTAACTTTTCCTGAAGAACTAAACCCCAGCACTCACCCTGTTTTCTAATTACGGTATCTGCACCAATTATAACAGTAAGCTGGCAACCCTGGACACTGCTTTTTATACTCATTTTAAGCTCGTTCTACTCAGAATGTAAAGAAAGACTTGAACTACACTCTCAAAGGTGAAAAGGCTAGAGTTTTAATTTCTGAACTGTGCAGCCCTGGCATGTCTTTTCAACACTTTTGTGTTTTGTGGAGTCCATTTTGTTTCTGTATTTATTTCCACCAAGGTTCCCCTTCTCCCTTCAAACAAAGAATACATCACTGTATTTACAAGGAAGCCAGTCATGGACAGGTTTTGCTACAGCTCATTTGTTACGTCTCACTCCGAGTTTACAAACAGCTGTCCCATGCATCTCCACTGGATACAATTTTAGTCTAGACAGGGGAAATCCAAGCTACTGCTGCCCAAACAACATAAACACAGGAAGATTTTCAATCAATCATTTCATTAATAGGAACACGTCTAATAATATGAGGGGAGGGTGTTTTGGAAGAAAGCCTATTTCAGAGCCTGAAACAGTGTAATTGCGTGGTATTGTTCTTGTGCTAGGCAGGGCTATGGAACGACACTCTCACAAACCAGATTTTGGTGCCGTGGTAGATTTCAATAAAATGAGCCTTGTTTCTCCAACACAAGTGGCTTTCAAAGACCACTGACAACTTTGAATTAAATGGTAAACAGACTAAATAAGACTTGCACAGCACTGGCATTCATCTCCGCTTTGATACAATCAGGTCAGTGCCCACACAAATATATTACCAGCATGACCATTATTCTGGTTTTCTTCAAGTTGTTTTACCTGGGAAACAGTGTTAAACACAGCAGTTACTAACATACTAATTACTTTCTCCTGTTCTCCCCTGTGTCAGCCTGTTGTCTGTCCCCAAACATATAAATGCCCAGAAATAAACTGCTTCTAACGCCGTTATTTCTATGTTGTTACATTTTCAGAGAAAAACACCGTGGCCTCCCTTTTTACGTCTGGAGCATCCACACGCTAATTCCTAATAAAATAAAAATTAAGAACATTGCAAGGCTTTTTTCACAGGGAGGAAGGGGAAGAAGCTATTCTTTGGCCCTTATTTTATTTTTTTATTCCTGAGTAATAGCTGTCCCTTCATCAAGAGGCTCAATTTACAATCATGATCTCAAATCAACTTTTACCAGCGGGTGTCAGTGTAACAGTGTAATGATATAATGGGGGAAGGACAGGGAGAAAACACATGAAAAACCAAAGATTAAGTTTTATTTTTAAATGCTACATTTAGATGAAAAATTAAGATAGAAAATGTTTCCTTTCAGAGCCTATTTCACTACTGATCTATTCTGCAAAGATCCTCTAACTTTGCATATGTTTGTGTTAACACGCCCAACGTAATTGTTTTCAATTTTTGTTTTCCAGACCTACATATGTTCTGTGTGCGTACACACACAAACACACGGACATACAGTAAATGTTTGGTACATAAACCTTTTCCATCGCTTTGACAAAGTGAGACTGT
This sequence comes from Balaeniceps rex, assembly GCA_013401315.1. NCBI lineage: Eukaryota > Metazoa > Chordata > Aves > Pelecaniformes > Balaenicipitidae > Balaeniceps > Balaeniceps rex. The sequence continues at coordinate 1,172 of VYZW01002018.1, read as the reverse complement.
CTCTTTAATTCAAATTTCACAGTGAACAGTTAAGAGGCTCTGTGGACCCCAACTTATTAACCTGTGCCAATTTAACTAGTATTACTCAAGAGGTTCAAAAACCTAAAAATAGGTGTTAATCTGTGCAGACTGACAGCAACTAATCAGTACCTGCCCTGTCACAACTTCTGTCCCTCCTACTCGGGGCGGGGGGGGGGGGGGGGCANGGCAAGAAAAGGAGTTTTAGTTTGCGTTTCTTTTCTGAAAGAAAAAAAAAAAAAGTATATTTGGTAGAGCTCAATTTGAAACCTTGTTTCCGTACTAGCAAGCAATGGCTTCCTGAAAGCAAGAACTGCTTGAGTGCCTACCAAATCGTTCTGTCAAAGTGATAAAATCCTTTATTTTCACTTTCCATAAAAATAAACAAGCTTAAAAAACATTGGCCCTAGCTTCGAGTCTAATTAGATGCATAGCGTGCATTTGAAATTTTAAACATGCAACTTTTGTCTTTTCAGATGTAGTTACAGTAATTAATAACCCGGTTCAGACTCTTTCCCCACCACTGAAACAAAGGGTACCTGTGTATGCCTACGCAGGTACATCCTCTCCTTCACTTGCCTGGTTCCCTACAGTAAGCCAGTCCTGTGCATTGGAGATAACCCCAGCAGTTACGTGCTCACATACTCAGCTGCCTTTTATTAATATAAACAGAATTACATGCCGAGTGAAAAGCAACCCAAGTTGCAGATCACAGATTACCGCCTGCGGCTGCTACGGGGGACAACAGTAGCTCTGCCCCTAGAACTGTACCCTAGAAAAGTGGATTTAAAAAAAAAAAAAAAAGTCAGTTGGGGCAGCTCATAACTACAGTGTCAAATAAAAATAAGCACTGAACTGGGTTAGGTCTGTCTCATATGTAACTCCTACTGCTCGGGATATGCCGGATTTTGTTAAAGGGAAGAAACATTTTTCTGAGTAAGCCATCACGGGCAGATTTGCAGGAAGTACCAAAATAATGTAAAACAATTCTGTAAAGCCATTGTTAAGAGAAGGAAATAACACGGGGTTGGGGGGGGGGGCGCTTTATGAGCCTCGTTTGTGCGTAGCTGAGAAGAAAAAGAAGGAGGGAAAAAAATATAAAAAACCCCCGAAAGGCCCCGAGCGGGCTTTCCCGCCAGCCGGGGCCGCCGGGG
>VYZW01002014.1:5281-31785 GCA_013401315.1 Balaeniceps rex | reverse complement strand
AAAAAGCCTTTGAAGATTTCATAATGGTAGGATTGCAAAGGATATATCGTCCAAGTAGAGATTGTACCCTGATTAATGGAAATAGATCTTCAGAGGTGAATGTTTGGGAATGGAACAGCTAGTACTGAGTGTTTTAATCAGTCTGTTTTTATCCTTCTGTAAATGACATAATAAATATCTTCTGTCCTTTAGTTCAGATATATGAGAGATTCCTTGCTTATCAGGTCTAGAAATCATCAGCTAGCAGCTACCTTTAAGCTACCTTTAAATTGGTTTTGGTCTAGGTACAATGAGAAACCACCCAGGAGCCATACTTCAGTATTTCCATAAAATTATTTTCTCCTTTTGGTATGTTTAAGTAAATTTTCCTAGCAGCTGGGTCTGCACAGAATTGATAACATCTCTAAAATGTCTTCAGCAGAAGAGATTAAGTTCCTGAAAAGAAAGGTACTCAGAAGTTTATTTTATTGTGTTAACCTTTATTGACTTGAAGATTAAAACGATTCATTGTGTACTGTTAAAACAGTTAGGTTTGGGTAGTGATATAATGTTCTTTTCTACCTAACCCTTTCTGCTTCCCTGTTTACTTTTAATACATTTGCCACTTATTTGCTGCCCACTAGAGAGAAATCATTGTTTTACGATAGAACTTTCACAGGTTCTACTCTTCTGTGCTGGCAAAGTATTTAAAAATTATCTAATATCGACAGAAATGGTTCTGGAAGCAGTCTATTTACTGAAATAAGTAAATACAAACCTGTGTGTATATATAGATATGATAACTTTTTAAACTCAAGTATTGCTTCACTTCTTACATTTTAGACTCAACTTTTATAAACAGTCACATATTAAAGGAAATTAAAGATATGCAAGCAATACATTTTGACCTGATTTTTTTTAAGAAAATTTTAAAAAGTCTGGTTTTAATATGTGTGTATTTTTATTAGTTAATACGTTTCTAAGCAATGTATAATAAATATTTTGGGCCTTTTCCTGCTCCTACTGACAATAAATGGAAAACCTATATTCATGTCATTAGAATCAGTACCTCATTCATAAATCGGAAAATACTAGTTACTGAGTGATGATTAAACCACGATCATTAACTTTTCACCTTCTTTTAAAGCCATCTTATTTTGTATTATGTTTCATTTGAAAGTTGGCACTTTTTTTTTTTTCTTGAGAAAGGAACAGATTTGCTTCACAAAATAGATAGTAGTATATAAATTAATCTGAGTTCTTGTCTTCACCAAAAGCAAGACTCCATCCTTTGGAGGCATTGCTAACTGTAGCAAGTGTAGGTAAATCAGTGATGTAATAGGAAGCTTTGTTCCCAAACAGTGGATGCTGCTAATTTTTATCCTAATTCAACATCTTGTCAAAGCAAAAATGTATAGTATTATAGTCAGAGTACTATGTTAATTAAATATAATTTTACATAATTTAAACAATTTCTGTCAATTTCTTCCAGGACTGCCCTTGATGATGTTTGATTATATCCTACTAAAGTTTCTCTTAATTTCTTCTATAAATACTGCTCATGAACTTTATCTGCCTTAATAGAAGGACTGTGGAGCTTTCATTAGCATAAATTAGTGTTGTCCCCAGCTTTTTCTTTTCTGATTAAATACTCTTTGGTTTCATTTATATGAATATGCTGTCAAAAGCTGTGGCAGAGGTGGTGATATAGTGATGGTATTCCTTTAAGTGATATTCTTATGTGTGTATAAAAGCATATTTTCTGGTTACCATGTGTTACTTCAAACACATAGTACAAACACAGTACTGCTTTAAATTCATGCTTTACCAGTATGACTACCCACATAGTTGTTTCTTCTGCTATTAATCGTCCTGTGTAAAGCAAATTATAGTTCAAGATATAAACTATAAACTATATCTAACCACTGTTTCAAGCTATTCTCTTAGTGTGCCACAATAAGAAGGCTAAAAAATTCATGATTCCTTCTGTTAACATAACTTTCACCAAAGCAGCATCATTGAGAAAACTGCCAGATGTCTGGTTTAATGCCAGTTTGTCTGTAAGCAGTTAATTTAACTTCTGAAACTGTTTCCTTATCTGCCAAAAGGCAACAGGGGTATTTACCTACTCCATTCCTGGGATTAATTATCTGTTCTGCTTCACTAATATTAGGCTGTTGTGGCTCCCCTGTTTTCCATTAAGCTGAAACTGGGGTAATAAGTTGGAGCAAGGTAACTTGGAGCTCTGTAACTAGAAGAGGTTAGGAAAGAACTCAGATTGTACCAGCTGCCAACTTTGTCTGAAGCATTGGGACACTCAGACTCAAGATGTGCCGCCTTTCAGAGTTCACAGGAGCGTCCTTTTGGCTTTGGATGACTCTCCAGAGCCAAGCTATGCCTTTGATGTTCGGCTCCTGAGGTTCCCCTGGGGAATGCAGAACAGCTGTGACACTCTGAGGAGAGTGCCACATACCTGCTCCCAAGACGAGGATGTTGTCATTCCTGTCTTAAGAGCTAGGCAGTGCATGTCTTCGCTCACCACCAGTTGGTTTGCATCTTGCCCCTTTTTAGTAATGCCAGAGGAATGGTGAGGAAGGAAGTCTCTGTACATCCTGTTCCTTTTTCTACAGCCCTGTCCTGTGACTGAGAAAACATCATGTAGTCGTTTTATCTAAAACTGCAGCTGTCCCACAAAAGTGCTGCCATACTGAACGCTTGAGTTAGACCAATTCGATCGAAAACAACACTATAAAAATATTTCATCCAGTCCTAATAAATATCATAGAAGTGGCTTGAACCACTTAGCTGCTTCGCATAACTGCAGTGGTTATAAAATTTGAAGAGAAACATAAGTCAGGACAGAAGATTTTTGCTGTGAGAACCAACTTGGGTTTGGGGAGGACCAACCCATCTTGAAGCTATCTGGATGCCTACCACCAGTTTCAGTGAGAGTAGTAAGTCTGCCTTCAGGAAGGATATTTTGTGTAGGTCAGATGGTGATCACTCATCAGAACTTGTAACTGAGTTGTGTGGAAACGATATGGGCCTTACAGAAAATTCATCTAATACTAGGACCAAAACAGAGAAGTGCTGGCTTTTTCTAGTTTTCTTCATTTTGAGTGCAGTGTCAGGTAGACTTCACTGTGAAAATACAAAGGTCATTATAGAAAATAACACTTTTATAATGATTGTTTGCGCTAGTTCTTAAACATTACATTTTAATTATCTTAATACAAAGTCTGAATTGTTACATAATGTATTAAAATTAAAACTCTTTGCCAAATGATTGCCTAAGTGAAAAGAAATTCCTGGGTCCTTGTCTTGTTGTGGTGCACTGTTATAGTTAGCAGATTTGCTGATGGAGAAAGCAGCAGTTATGATAAAAGGGATTATATAAAAGAGCTCCTGCTGAGAGTCTGTGGCACCGTACAGGGTGATACCGAACACTGTATTCCCCGGGGCAGTTACAATAATTAGCTGCAGGACTGGCACTTGGTCTGAGGGATTAATTAGAACTGGAGGTGGTGCTGGGGGAAGGTAAAGCAGCCATAAAGAGTGTCAGGATCACTCTGGCCTGAAGCCTGTGTGATTTGATGTGAAATAGCAGCAGCTGGCTGTAACCTTAGGAAGTGCAAGTGAACAGCAGGTGGTAATTCCTGTCTCATTTACCATGTCTTCACAGGAACATGTAAGCTTGTGTAGCTTGGGTTTATTGGCAGGTCAGAAGGAAAATCCTAAGGAGGACTGTGACATTTACTATACTAAGCAAACGCAATAGTCAAAATGGAGTGTACGCAGCATAGAGTAAAACCAGTAATGCTGTTGCTTAATGTTATTATACTTGCCATATGACAAGGCTATGATGACCTTATAATATTGACCTCATGTAGACCAATGCACAAAGCTGAATGTATTGTGGAAAATCTAGGACTTCTAGTGGGAATTACATCTTTGAAGGCTGTGATGGATGTAACAGGAGAACTATTTCATCTAAGTAAAAAATCAGACAGAGGGAATGATATCTTCTGGCATCCTTTGGTTTTCTCAGTAGCCATTGTATGGGGACGAGTTTATCTACATTTCTAGGTAGGTAAGCAGGACACTGCATTAGGTGGTCACGTGCTTGTTAGCCTCCACCAAGCATCATGTTTTGCTTGGCATTTGGGCAAAAATTGCAGTGAGGCATGCAACAAATGTGCTAATTTAGAAATTGTAACCAGCTAGCATTTCAGGGTGAGCTTGAGTTGCTGTCAGCAGAGGAATTTAGTGGGCCAGTGGTCGCTGTTGATCACTGTAGTGTTTTGTATTCTGTGAGGGCCTCCCAGGGTGTAGAACAAGAGCCCTTCCTATGTGCAGTTCAAGAATCAAACCAAATAAAGAGAAAATCGAGTAACTTAGAATCCATCATTGAGAACAGCTTTAGATAGAGAAAAATAAAACAGATCTAGGGGATATTTGCGGCTATATTTATAGCAGAGTGACAGGAAAGGAAGAGAACTCATTTTGTGGGAAGGATAGCTCTTTTTATGCCTTTTTAGAAGTTCATTGTGTGCCAACATTATCTTTCATGGATGCCAGAAGATGCAATGCCTTCTAAAGCCTCCCACGCATGTGAAAACTATGCACCCATTATAGTTTCTTTGCTGGGTTCCATTTAATATTCCTGTGTTTCTGGCTCTCTCCAAATATGCCTGTTACATACGGCGAGATGATCCAGGTCCAGGCTGGCATTGCATGTCTGTGACCATTAGGTCTGAGATTATGCCTGCTTTGGGCAAAGGAAAGAAAGCTTTGTCCTACTTGGGAACAAGCTGAAAGAAGTTACTAAGCTGCTGATGGAAGAATGGGGTTGTCCCCTTTTCTTGTGTGTTGTTTATATAGGCAGAAAACTGCAGTACTGATAGCTACTCTTGAACATGTCTGTGTGGTGTTGGGAAGCATTGAGAATGCTGGGGCTGGACTGTAAAGTGCTCTATGTAAATGTTTTTGTGTGGAGCTACACGAAACTTTCAAAATTCTTTCATTTCTTCTCAAGAAAAAAAATCTTTCATGGCAAACTAGTATATTTTATGATTAAACTCCCTTCTTAATTAATTCTCAGCTCTCTTTCGTGTTCAAGATGAAATAAATCAAACCTAATATGAGTTTTGAGTTTCCACTTTTTAAATGTCAAATTGCAAATACACTACATTTAGAGGTAACTGAAAATTACTGTGCTATAATCCTAAAGGCTGATGAATAAAAATGAAGTTGTTAAAAGATTTTCTGTTTATCCCTTTTTTTAAAAAATGAGATCTAAAGTTTATTGCTTGCTACTCAGATTTTAATTCTTTTGTAGGTTTCTTGTTTGTACTCATTTTCATTGCATGGGTATTGTAGTTTTATCTAGAAGAGGAATGGACCATGTGCACAGCAGGGCTAATGAGTCACAGATGTAAAGATTCTGGCACATTACCATCTAATAACTTCTTTAACTTATATTCCATAATAAGATAAATGCAAATTTGATACATCTGTTTTCTAAATGGTGTATCATTCCAGTCTTAGCAGCGTCTCAGGAGTGAGTTTCTTTAAATGTTTGGAGTTTTAGCCTTTTTTGGTTTTGTTTTCTTTTTATTTGTTTCTAAAGAAGAGATTTCGGGTCACCTAGTAATGCAGTTAGCCACACCATGGTTCATCAGAACAAAGTGGGAAGGCTGGTAAAACTGCCGCTGGCTTTATGGGATCCACTTACAGGGTCTCAGCTTCCTCGTCTCATGGGAATGCATCAGGAATAAAGCTGCTGAATGCATCTCAGAGGTGCTAGTGAAGGGCACACATGCATCAGAAAGTTACTCTGCCTTTTTTTGTAAAGACCAGTGTGGCCTTTGTGATCCAGAGGATCTCTGATGTGATTGCACGTGGAGATGAATAAAGCAAATATTTGCCATGTTAAAAGAATCTGCTGCAGCTGAGAGACCTGGCAGGCTGCTGTTGCCTGTTGGTGGTTTCCACCAGGCCACCTGGGCTGCAAAGGGCTCGTGCACTGTTGCGATGTGGGTTGCCCCAGCAGAACCTTCATGCAGAACTTGGAAGCCACCTTGTCTGGCAGCCAGAGCCAGGCACAGCCTTCCCTTTTGGAGGTGCCAAGCTGCAACCTGGCAGCCATACACTCCAGGCCTCACAGAGGGGCTGTGCCAGCAGCTCCACCTCATAGAGGTGGCAGGTGTGTGTGCATGCATGTAGGGAGCTTAGAGCTACTAGACTATATTTTATACTATGTTCCTCAGCCTGATGTCTCTCAGCCAGTGAACAAGCCTCTGCTTCAGACAGTGTGCTATGCTAAAGGCAAGGAGAGGACTTGGGGATTTCTTTCTTTAGGAGTTCACTGCTTAACTGTATAAGGTTTCAGCAGCACAAGAAAGGTGTTGAACTGAGAGCAAAATTCACCCCTCGTATTGTCACAGGAGGCCACAATTACCACAGTCTTCTTTTTTGTACCAGTACAGTACAAGTTCTGCACATGTTGGTAGAGTAGGATATGAGAAACCATATGCAGCATACAGCGCTTGAGGGGAAAAAATTTGCCCTGGATATGAAAATGCTGTTATGTATGTCTTGAAAACGTTGACCTTGCCCATGCTGGACTACCCAAGATCTAGCAGTAGATGGTTGTTCAGTGTTTATAATTGTGTATGTACTACCAGTTTATGTGCTGAATGTCATATGTTAAACAGAACCTGAGGAGCAGGATGTTAATTATACAAAGCATTTCAAAATCCACCATCACTGCTGTCAAGTTCTGCAGCAATCCAGAGTCAAAGCTTTCTGCATAGTTCTCTTGAAGGCTGTAGCACATTTTAATTGAAAACGGCTCAGTCATCCGCTGGCTGATAGTCTAACAACTGTCAAATGATCATAACAATTTATTGTAATTTTAAGGGAAGTCACCTCTATGGGACTGCTCCTTCTAAAATCTCTTGATATTCTTGTAAAGTAACAACCTGCATCTGCAGTGTAGTGCAAACCTAATTCTGTTTCCCATATGACAGAGAGGCTGTTTCCTGTCAGTAGGCAATGTGGGGTATACTAAATAGAGTGTTCGTTCTGTTTGTCTGTTAGTAAATTGTCTCTGTGATGTTTGTATTGTGCTGTTTTGGTACCATGTTGTGCTGTGTCCCTAGGGTCTGCCAGGCTTCCCCACAGTCGCTGCTCTGCACAGTAATCAGATCCTCACCGTCAAGGTTTGTGGCTGACACGTACCTGTTCAGTCAGGTCTCTCTGTATCAGCATAAAAGTGCACATGAAAAATTATTTTTACCGTTGGATACCAATGAATCTTTATGGTGGACCTAATTCAACCCTCACCACCTTTTGCATTGGTATACGTACTCCTGACGCAGAGCATGGGATCAAATCTATAACTGTGTCAGGTGTTACCGCCGGCAGCACCCACATTCCATGTGGTCTTGGTCAGTACTTTATTTTCAGATGAGATTCGTCTGTAGCTCTGCTTCCCTGAGGCATACAGGAGTGTGGAAAATGTCAGTGAACTCTATACTGGTTACATATAGAGTCAGCTATTTGTGTTAGATATCAGAGGTTTAGTCTGTACGTACAGATTTTTTCAAAGCGCATTTGAAAATTAAGCAGGAAGGATTGAAGTAATCTGGTCAAGCTGGAACTCCAGTCCTTATTGAAATGACACCATTCTTCATGGCACAATATGCTGGTTAGAAAATCTGACTGAAAGTTGAACTGGTGCTTTGTCTCTAGAAGCTTTGCTGAAAGAACAGCATATAAAAATATTGATTTTTAGAGCCCTGGTAATGAAAAAAATAATGCAAGTGAAGAATTCTCACAGGAAATCTGGGGAGAAAACAGTTACACAGTTAATTCATTGTATATGATTAATTCATGAAGTGGTATGTCCTGTACATTAGAGGTCAATTTCTTCAAAAGAGAATGCACAGTTTCTGTCAGGCAGAAGCACCGGTTTATATTATTTTAGCGATTATAAATCTAATGAATATGTCTTTATTTCTTTCTCGGGCCTTCTGATGTCTATTCTTCAATTTTCTCATCTCTGATCTTCAACCTTTGACCTCACCTGCCTGATCAGATGGTGTTCCCTAAAATCAATCATGGGTTTCTCTCTGCTGATCAGCAGCTCATTAAACGCCGCCTCATTAAGGTAGTGCTTCATCTCACCGGAGTCTGGTTCTTCTTTACATTCAGTTTACTCTTTGCTGTACCTTTTTGTCAGATGCCTTCTTATAGCAGATTGTTCATTTGAAAATGTTTTGGAATGAAGCAATTGTTAATGATATTAACAATTAAAAGGCTATGGGTAGCCTTGCTAAATGATCCACGTTTAAGGTGCAGTCAGCTTTTTTCAGTGGTTTGCAGTGGTGTGCTGGAAATTAAATAACTTGAGCACCGTTTTTTGGTGTCTTTTTTAAATGGGAAGGTAATATGTTTTGGCAACTCTCTTGAAAATTGGCTTTTACAAATTAAAAGGTATAATCATTAAGGGAGTTAGCTAATTGTCACTATAAAACAGCTCCCCAAAACAGATGAACAATTATGTACAAATTTATGGAAAAGCAGTGATTTTCCATGCTCGTTTTTGAAATCTATCCATGCATCATTGAGGGGCTTGGAAAATCACTTTGCAAACTGTATATTCTTTCACGCAACTTTTCTTTTTTACCTCAGCTTTGTTACAATTATGCCAATCGTGAAGCAAACAGCTGCTTATTGAAAACAGTTACTTGCTCTGGAAAACTGGATGAGTAAAATATTGCAAGGCTACCCCAAATTTTGGCTTATGTCCTGTGTCAGGACAAGCAGTTTAGAATTTGAGCCTTCTGCTCCATGGCTGATTGCACTGGACAGATACAAGCCCCTGGTCTTCAAGGCAAAGTGCAGTCTCTGCCATAAGCAGTGAAGAAGTCAGTGTCCAGCTCATGGCCGCTTCTTCCAGCCTGTCTTGTGCTCTTTCTGGGTAAATCAGTGTCTTTTTGTGTAGTTGATGCCTCTAAAGCAAACTTCTGATGAATTTTTTTTGTTGATTTAGGGGGACCAAGGACAAGCTGGACCCCCTGGGCCCCCAGGGCCACCAGGACCCAGAGGTCCCCCAGGAGATACTGGCAAAGATGGTCCTCGTGGGATGCCTGGCATACCGGTGAGTTAGTCTATTGCTGTCATGGTGTCCAAATTCCTCTCAAGTGTGTGCCAGCTCAGTTTCAAAGATGTTTTCTGAGGTAAGATTTGCAAGTAAGACATGTGGAAGCTGAACCACAGACAGATTTCACGGTGTACCTGAAATCTGTCACACACAGAGCAAGTTCATAACAGGGCCAAGAGTAACACCTAGGTTCCTTGCCTCCCACCCCTGACAGTTTCCCCACACTTTCTAAGGTTTCTCAGTTGCTCACTGATGTTTAATAGCTGCGTGAGGAGGGTCTGCCCCACTCCACAAGTAGCAAATGTTTCTACTCAGACTTCGAGATAAAGCTGGATTTGAGACATCGTAGCATGGCCGTGCTTGACTTCTTGCTTCTTAATGATTTAGCCTCAAAAATCATGGAATTAAAGTAACAAACTGCTAAATGCTGCTCAAAGTGTGATGAAGTTTGGAGTCAGATTCTGCCATCTTTACACAAGTAGAACAGTACCATTTTCTTTGGCTCGTCCCCAGTATTTCATTAGCACAACCAGCAGAATCCAGTATACTGCTTTTTGTTTGTTTTAGGCACAGGATCAGACCCTCCGCCTTTGGCACTTTATGTCTTGATGATTAAACACTTGTTAAACAGGTGCATAAACACAGAATCTTTTTTTTTTTTTCTTTTAGCAAAATATGAGCATGGTTTTATTTTTATATTTTGTGGCCTCCTTAATTTTTCATTCTTTTGAAAGAAGTACCTCTCTCTTCATCATCTCTCTTTTCATCATGAGTGCCACTGTGTTATGAGTGTGGAAATGGAATCAGAGGGAGGAAGGAGATGTGACAACTGAAATGCCACATGTNCCCCGATAAGTAAAGATCACAGCTGAGAGGACACATAGGGAACTAGCAAGGTGAGGACCAACACTGAAACAGAAACAGGTTTTTTGAAGAAAAAGCATAGCTCATTATGTGGGGCCAGGACAGGAAGGCATAAAATTTCCCTGCAGGGCATTTTTAGGTAAAACCAAGAAAGAAAATATCTATACTCCTGTTCTGGCCCTATTCAGGTTGCCTCATCTGAAATTGTATTAACTGTACAAATATAATATAACATGATGATAACAGTAAGTCTCTGCTAAAATTTCCTGTGAAAATCCAGCAAGGCTTGGCAATTAAGGCCTGTAGTACTCTAGAGTTCCTTTTGTTGTTGTTTTTTGTGGTTTGGGGGGTTTTTTTACCACCATTGCCCTTATAAGTTCTAGCTCAAGGTTATGAAATGACATTAAAAGTCTGTTGCTTCCATTGCGATGCCTTATTTTGACCACCTACTCGTTTCTTGTTCGTCCTGCAGCACATCGGGCTTTGGGCCTCATCTGGGCCTCCCTTATATTCTTTTAATGTGGTAAAATTGACTGTGGTCAGCAGAGTCGCTTCTTGTTTGATGTAGTGAGGGTGAGACTGAAACCAGAACCATTTCTGACTGCAGTGATACCATTTTTATAATTCACGTACAAGAGGCTAGGAGAATCAGCTTGTGTTGTTGATTACAATGTGACTGTCGCTTGGGGTTTTGTGCTTCTTAGCAAAGGGAACATTAGTGTTTCTAATAACAGGAAAGTAATGCATTTTATGCAATGAGGTCATTCCATTTTATAATAGTTCTGTAGTGATTTTGACTTTAGATGGCAAGAGAGAGTTTCTTTTTATAGTTTTTTAAGCTGTGGCTATCTTAAGCCCTATAGCATTATGGAAAATCAGTTCATAGTACTGCTTTAGAATCAGATACAAACAAGCACTCAGATAGAAACCATCCAGATTGCTGACTGTTGTTACCATCCTACTCCTTGCTACTGTCCTGTACCCTCAGGTTAATGTTGCTGATCCTCAAAAGCTTTGTTTCTCCATGGCTATGTGATATATAGTCAAGCAGGAGAGCTGTAAAGGGAAAACTTAGCCGAGAGGTAGTGACAGCTTTGTATTTTTAAAAGGCTTGCATGGACCTTTGAGCTAAAGAGCTGAACAACAAAACAATAGCTGCACTGTGTTATGAGTAGGGACAGCTGTAGGAGGAAGTCCTTACAGTGGCCAACCACCATGAGAAGGCAGTCATTTCCTCTTTTGCAGTGCTAGGCAAAGCAGGGGCTCCTCTTCCAGCCTTTCCTTCTCAAGCAAGGAGCTTTACAATCACCAGAGCTGTAAGATGATGTTTTGGCCTTTGCTTTCCCCCATGCCCATACACTTGCTGTGTATCCTGAGAAAGTCAGGCAGCCAAGGTAGCAAGGCACAGGGAGCAACTCCAGCAGCCACTATTACTTCTCTTCCACAGTGTTACACTGTTGTGTAGGTTGAGGAGCAGCCTGTGTACCCACACGTCTCCATCTGTGTCATCACCACCTTGCATCCCAGAAGTGTGCATCCTGTAACGGATACTTAAAGCTTATACAGATGAAAATTTGTTGGTTTTTCAGGCAGGAAATCTTTAGAGCTGAGGAGGTAGAAATGTTAGGGAAATGCTGTTGAGTCTATTGCCAGCAGAGAGAGCACCAAGGAAGAGTAAGGGTGTAAGAAAGGGTTGTGCAGCCTTCTGGTAGGCCTTTTATTGGATGTCAACAGAAGAACCTGTTGGAACAGGCACATACTTGCTTTCCTATGGAGTGATACCTGGAATAGGTGCTTTCTTTTTGCATCGCACAGACACCAGCACAAAGACTTTGAAACTTTAACACCTCCAAAAAGAAGTAAAAGAAGAACAAGGTTTTTTGCTGGTAATAAGACAATAGAGTACGATACAAACTCTTGAAATTATTTCACCGTTATTTCCCAACATTCATGGGGATATCTTGATGCTCACTTCAGGCTGTCTGATTGATCTAATGTAAGTTAACAAGGCTTCAAAGTGAGCTGAAATGTCCAACAAGCTTGGGTAATTAGCTGTCAGAAACCTGTGCCTGTGTGGTTTCTCTCTCCTGGGTATCTCGGTGTGTTTGCAGATGCTACGCGTTTGCTTCTGAATGCAATGTGCACGTACTCAGAGAAGCAGTTCTGATTCTTTTCGATTGCCAAGAACAACAACATCCAAACAGTTCTCATCAGTTTTTTGACAGGTTTTCTTTTATGACAAAGCTGCTAAAGAAGATCCTGCAGCTGTGCCGATACAACAGCACATGGACTGCCCTATGCTCTGTTAGGTTTACAAGGGAGTGATCTATAAACCAGATCACTGAAATGATAGAAACTCTGGGTTTTGGATAGGTGTTTTTAGCCCATCTTGTACGACTGATATGTTTTACTGTCTCTACAGACAGTTGTATGTGTTCATATGGGAAGAAAGGGGAGAAGGTAGATTCTGACTTTATGTAGAGCTGTGCCCACAGAAAGAGAATACATTGGAAAAATTATGAGTTACTGGTTTGAAAGCCGGTACAGGTATTTAACAGCTGAGTAATTACTGCGTGGCTTTAAAATACCAACATTCATGGGTTTATGGAACATGATAATTTGCAACGGTAAGTTATGTCTGCTGACTGAGGTGATGACACAGAGCAGTAATTTTGGAATATGTAAACAGTGGGATTCAACACATACATGAAAATAATCTTTCTCTGCGCCTTTAGCACCACTGACTGGAATGGAATATTATGTTTGGAACCGAGTGACAGAGTCAGGACACCAATACTTAACTGTTGCCACGAGAACTATACCATTACACGATTGTGAAATAGTACTTTGCCTCTTTAAATGTCTGAGATTTGGCCTACTAGTTTAAAGCAAAAAAGTAATATATTTAATGTGTAGTCAGCTGCCATACCTGTTTAACAATGGAATTTTTAAGATACTTTATTATTAGGTAGAAAACTGAATTCAAGATATGTTACTGAAATTATTCACTCCTTTTTTTTAATTTTAAGGGTGAGCCAGGAAAACCAGGAGAACAAGGATTGACAGTAAGTACTCTTCCAGTTTGCTAAGAAACCGTAACAGATACATGACATATACACTTTTTAAAATGTGAAATTCCAAAAAGCTTTATAGCTGTGTGTCGTGGTTTAGCCCCACTCGGCAACTAAGCACCACGCAGCCGCTCGCTCACCCTCCCCCTCCCCGGTGGGATGGGGGAGAGAATCGGAAGGGCAAGAGTAAGAAAACCCACGGGTTGAGATAAGAACAGTTTAATAATTGAAGTAAAATAATAATAATAGTAATAATAATAATAATGATGATAATAATAATAATAATTGTAATGAAAAGGAGAACGAGAGAGACAAACAAAACCCAGGGAAAAGAAAACAAGTGATGCAACCGCTCACCACCCGCCGACCGACACCCAGCCAGTCCCCGAGCAGCGATCGCTGCCCCCCGGCCAACTCCCCTCGGTTTATATACTGAGCATGACGTCATATGGTATGGAATAGCCCTTTGGTCGATTTGGATCAACTATCTTGGGCTGTGCCCCCTCCCAACTTCTTGTGCACCTGGCAGAGCATGGGAAGCTGAAAAAGAAAGTCCTTGACTAGTCTAAGCATTACTTAGCAAAAACTAAAACATCAGTGTGTTATCAGCATTCTCATGCTAAATCCAAAACACAGCACTATGCCAGCTACTAGGAAGTAAAGTAACTCTAACTCAGCTGAAACCAGGACACTGTGTATTTCCTAACTTTCCTTTGTCACAGACTATTTGAAGTTTCATTTGTGAAGAAAACATGAGAAAGACAACGTCCTCTTTTTACATGATGTCGCCCACCTGTCATATAAGGCCAACTTCTTTAAGCTTGCAGAAGTAGAGGGAAATAAAAGAGCTAAGGTCACAGCAAAGCACAAAAGAGCCAAGCCAGGTGTTCTCAGTTACTGGCCCCCACTTATCACTGTCTCTGAAGTTGAGCTGTTTCCACCTTGAGACCATTGAGCAGCACAAGAACCATCTACTTGTTTTAAGGGCCAAAATCCCAGCTGTCTCTATGGCAATACCTCTGGCCCTTTGCCTGGTGGAACGGTGAAGACACAGCATACTGAAACTCTCAGAATATTCTCCTTTCCTGAGGTTTTGGGTTTTTCCTTGGTGTGTATGAGAATGTAACAGCCAAATGAATGCATTTTTTACAAATATTCAGCTATGGGAGTAGATGTTTTCTGTTGCATCAGGAACTAATTAACCCTATTCATTTGGAAGCAAATTGAAGCTCCACTGGTTGTAAATCAGCTTCAGCCACAGGGTAAGGGAGGCATCAGAAGTTTCTGCCTGTCACATATTCCCAGAACTGTGAAACATGCGGTGGTTTGTATTCCCTTAAGATCTCCCTAAACACTCATGGTCATTCTTATTTTTATGAGATGACAGAATTGTAGCCTGTGGCATGTGGTTTTGATTCCTGAATGCTTCTGAGGAGGAAGATTATATGCTCAGCAATCAGTGTAGATATGATTGCTATCTGTTTGAATTTATGCAGTTTTAAACAGGTGTGATGATATTTTACCTTGACAAATTGCAAAACGTTTTGAATTGACAAAATCCAATATCTTTTGGAAGGAAAAACTGAGATTCTGAGACTCGGAAATAACTTCTGTGATCAGGCAGTTAAAGTCCTGTACTTTTTCATTTATCAATCATGAGATAATGGTTTAACAAAACCAAAATCAAAGCCTCCAAAAGGTACCACCAGTGTTTTGGCATGCTTCTGGGCTCTTTTTTGTTCTGTCCTTTTGGTTTCTGAGGGCCTGTTAATAATAAGTGTGGTAGCTGGGAAGGGAGGGGGTTTGGTTTTGTTTTGTTTTATTTGGAATATTCTCCTATTTGACCTCTGGACAAAACTCACTCAGGTTCTGCAACAGTGTCTTCCTTCTATTCAAGACCAGATCTTCAGGGTCACAGATTTCCTGAGGGCTTTTAAAGCAAAACATTGTCTGTCACCTTTTAGTCTCCATGTTCAGAAGATTCCCACTGCTCTAAAGTAACCATCTGTGTGTAAGAACTTAAAGAACCACTACTGATCTGTTTCTGTACTTGAAGGTATGTTTAAATAGGAAGAAAAGGTGTTTTAAAAATCCAATCAGCAAGCTTGAGTTAAAGAAAGATCCCAGATTACGTGAATTTCCAGCTCCAAATGCCTGCTCTAAAAGTCAGTCTGATGGCTTAAATGTTAGGTTTTGTATAGATCAAGTAAAAAGCATCAGAGTATCAGGGAGGTAATTAATTTCTTTTTATTCTTCTTGGTACTTCTGACATACTCTTTATGCCAGTATAGATTTCCAGACTTTCTTCCCTGTGGAAAGTGCTACAATTATTCAGGTGCTGTCTAGCTGCTTCTGACATTTTTCGTCATGCATTTCTGCACTCGGATATCTCTCTATTTCCATATTGGAAATTGAGACACTACTGCAGAAATGGCTGATTTCCCAACAAGTATGCTGTAAAATTGTGTTGCCAGAGGAAATAGGTATAGTTTGCTGTGGAGAACGCAGGCCTTTGCCTACCTGAGATTCTTTTCTGCATTATCCACGTATTATCTTTTCAAAGTAAATGAAAATGGAGATCTCTGCCCAGAGGACCTTCTAGGTTAATTCTGCAGGAATTCTTTGAGCCAGCTGTGAGCCAACAATGTCACAGCTTGAAATGACTTAGCTTTCTATTTTCTCTTCTTACAAGAAGTGGAATAAACTTCTTGAAGAGCATAAGATAGTAAATAATGAGATAACAGTGTTTTCCAGCTTGTGCCTCAGAACATACCACAAGCCTATTACACACGTTGAGTAGCTTGTGACCTACTCAAACAATGTGTGCCTTGATTCACAAAAAGTTGAAATAATTTTAATGCATTTGGAGTTCTGGGAATGTTCATGTTCTCCTTTCAGTGAAACAGGAAATCCAGTGGCTCTAGTGAAGACATGGCAATTTACTCCAACTGAGAATCTGCTGCCAGCTTCTCCTTCATTTTTAATGAAGTTCTGTGTCAATAAAGAAAAAGAAAATCGTGTTTCAGATGATGTTGTGAGAGAGGGCAGTAATAACCTTTCTCCCTCTCAGGCAGGGGAGGTTTGCTTGGACCGTATACAGAGAATGACATATACAGAGAGTATACATACACATATACAGAGAGTTTTGGGCCCCTCAATACAAGAGGGACATTGAGGCACTGGAGTGTGTCCAGAGAAGGGCAACGAAGCCAGTGAAGGGTCTAGAGCACAAGTCTTATGAGGAGCGGCTGAGGGAAGTGGGGTTGTTTAGCCTGGAGAAGAGGAGGCTGAGGGGGGAGACCTTATCACCCTCTACAACCACCCGAAAGGAGGTTGTAGCAAGGTGGGTGTTGGTCTCTTCTCCCAAGTAGCAGGTGATAGGATGAGAGGAAATGGCCTCAAGTTGTGCCAGGGGAGGTTTGGATTGGATATTAGGAAAAACTTCTTCACTGAAAAGGTTATCAAGCACTGGAACAGGCTACCCAGGGAAGTGGTCGGGTCACCATCCCTGGAGGTATTTAAAAGATGGGTAGATGAGGTGCTTAGAGACATGGTTTAGTAGTGGACAGGTACAATTGGAGTTGATGATCTTAAAGGTCTTTTTCAACGAAATGATTCTATGATTCTATGACAATGTTTGAGTTCTCTGGCATGAGTTCTGTTTTGTCACAAGAGAGCTCAACCTATCTTAGGTGCACAGGGGAAATTTGACTTGAAGACAGGGAGTGGCTTCTCTTTTTCCCTATTTCCAATGTAAGTATGTGTGGGTTGGGGCAGGGTGGTCAGAGGAGTAGTTTAGGGAAGCTAGTTGTTGCTTACAGGGATATCTCGTTCCCTGTTGAAAATCTTTCCAGATTATTGGAGTACCAGTGTGCTTCTATTGCTCTTCTATCCTTGCTGTTGAGATGCTGGGGAGAGCTGTTTGCAAGGGTTTTTTGGCTCTATATGTTGCTGTGTCAGGAAGAATCTGTTTTCTCTTTGAGCCAAGAGAGTTCAATTTCTTTTTAGGTGAGACGGAGGCTTAGGTTTAAGTTAGAAAGGTGTGACTGCTTGCAACTTTAATGTTAGAAGGGACTGTAAGAATGACTAGTTAGTTGCAATTTGTGTCTGGTTTCCATGGCACTTGAAAGTCCCGCAGATCTACTTTCTACAGGAGTTGAAGGTATCATTCCTCTGTGCAGAAAGGATTAAGAGAATTCAGAGGGAGGCCAAGCAGTGGGGCGACAAAAGGGATTAAGTTTTGAAATGTTATGTGCAACTAGCAAAATGTATGCTATGCAAGAGGGAAAGCCAGTAGTTTCCTTAGCTTTTCAATCTTTTCAGTTAAAGCTGTGTCCTGCCTCTCATAATTCATCCTTCTTCCCATGCCATTTGTCTGCTCTTCCTGGTGATAGGGACTCTTAAATACTATACAAGAGTTTTTCTGTTTTATCTTCTCATTTTCAGAATGAATCATAAATGAATTTGTGATTCTTTTCTACCCAGGAGCTAGGATTTCTGATTGCAGATTATTCATGAGAACTTAAAGTGAGTCAGTGATGGGAAGTCTCAAAGGCTGACACTGATAGATGACATTTTCAGATTCATAAACTGCAATAGGATAGATGGTCTGCATGGATATTTTTGTTTCTAATTTCCACGTGGGAGAGCTTTTGGTGCTTTTACGTTTAAAGTATTTTAAACTAGTGCATAGTAATAAAAATTTGGAAGATCAAAATTTGCAATGTTTTCAGCTCCTTGGAAAAGAAATAAATTTAAACATGTTCGGTGTATGAATCAACCACTTCTTGTCACTGAAAAAAATCTGTATATTATTTTATCCCCCAAAATTGGCTTTAAAAACATAAGTAATTTTACAGATGTTTTGCATGAACAGAACAGTCCAGAATAACCAGAGAATTCAGGTAAAGGTGTCTCTTTGCAAAAGAAATCTATACTATAATGATTAACCCACATGCAAAGCCCTTTGCTTTAAGATATATTGTTTTCCAAACTAGTAGTTTTGTGCTTATACAGTCTTGCTGGGCATCTGTTCAAGAAAATAAGACCTAATGTTACTGCTTTTACTAGTTATTCAGAATAAGGAGGATATTCGTCCAAAGGATATTGCCATTTCTGTGAAAGACAGCGGAAAATTGTAACCTTGCAGTTAAGTCTGAAAAATGTCACATCTTTAAAATGAATTAATATAATTTTTCATCTTAGGTTAAAATGAACAAAATGAACTCTTAGGGACCAGGCAGAACTGACTGGGAAGTGCTGCTGGCTTCAATTCAGCCTTTCAGGCCAATGGCCAAGGCCAGAACCTCAGCTGGTGTGAATCTTCATAGCTCCTCTGGGAAACTACTATTTGTGATTTTGTTTTCAATGGCCAGAGTTATACAGCAGCCTTCTTTGTTTAATTGTGGTAGCATGTTAATAGTAAATTTTATAAGGTGTTGTTCTTAAACTGTTTAGCTGCAAAAGTTTACTAAGAACTAGCAGATGAAATGGAAATTCTCAGCCTGTGCCTCTCACAGCAACTATTCTTTTTTTCCCCAATACAGTTGCATTGTCCTTAACTTGCAGAAAATCTCAGGAAAAATAGTCTTTGGCATTTTGTAACCTCTGTACTTCAGTAGTGGCTGCCACAACAATGACTAAGAGAATGATGATAAGAAGCTCTGCCTGAGCTTTTAGTTAATAGTTATTGCCGCTCTTTTCATCAATTAAGGTAGATAGCATGGGAGGGGGGCACAGCTTAATCAGAAGTTATATGCTTCCCATCATAGTTAATCTGTTTTCTTAACTGGTCATTCTTTTATCGAGGTGATTCATCAATGCTAAAGCATTGCACATTTCAATAGTACTGCTCTAGAAATTGCAATCTTTATGAAACACTCCTCAACCATGCAGGAACACATTTTCAGAATTATATCATGTGCCCATTACACACAGAAAATGGGATCAGTGGGTAGAACACAGGCTCCACTGAAATGCAGATGAATACTTTGTATGAAACCTGTGCTTTCCTCTTCATATACATCTGCTAGTTCGATGAAGCTGGTGAAGGGTCTAGAGCACAAGTCCTATGAGGAGCAGTTGAGGGAACTGGGGTTGTTTAGCCTGGAGAAGAGGAGGCTGAGGGGAGACCTTATCACTCTCTACAACTACCTGAAAGGAGGTTGTAGTGAGGTGGGTGTCGGTCTCTTTTCCCTAGAACAAGTGATAGGACAAGAGGAAATGGCCTCAAGTTGCACCAGGGGAGGTTTAGATTGGATATTAGGAACAATTTCTTCATGGAAAGGGTTATCAAGCACTGGAACAGGATGCCCAGGGAAGTGGTTGAGTCCCCGTCCCTGAAGGTATTTAAAAGACACGTAGATGTGACACTTATGGACATGGTTTAGTGGTGGACTTGGCAATGCTAGGTTAATGGTTGGAGTCGATGATCTTAAAGGTTTTTTCCAACCTAAATGATTCTACAATTCTATTCTAAGTGTTTAATGATTCTTACAGACACCAAAGGGGAAATATCTGTTCTCAGGGACAGTCTTGGAACTTTTTTTCGTCCCATGAACAGTGGGAACAGACACAGTACCTCCTAGAGGCCTTCTAGTTACAAAGACCTTTTACTTTATCTAGGAATTATGGAAGTTTAAAAAAACAGGACTTTTGGGGTTTTTGCGAAGCTTTGGAATAAGAGAGTTTTTGTATGACAGTGTATTGCACCATTGTGACATTTTGCTGTATAACTTTTTCGGTATACAAAAACATTCACTTTTTCATTATATTTTTGTTAGGCATTTTCATATGGTGTTTGTGCTCACTCTCAATGAACTCTGATACCTTGTAAAACAAATCACTACTGCTGCCCGAGACCTGCAAATTAAAAATGCTCAAACTTTCTATTTCATACATTTCTTTAAATGTTAGCAACTGAGTCATTAGAAGTTGAATACAGAAACACCTTGAGAGGCTGTTTCTAATGTATCACACCCTGAATTACTGTGCTTTGAAACTGTAACTTTAACCTTTACAGGGCAGAATTATTTCTTATTTTGCATCTTGCTAAAGTGCAAGGAACAGAGTAAGCTTAAAAGGAAAATATAATTGTAACATTAGAAGGGAGGTCTAGGAAGAATTCTGGACTCAGGACATTTGTTCTAACTACATTTAGGTCAGTCTTTTCATGGTTTTTTTGTTTGTTTGTTTGTTTTAATTTATTCCAGATAGTTATTTGTCAAGGCCCAACTGAAGTATCCAACTTAATTCGATCATTTCTATGATGCCAAAGTTTGATATGATACAAGCTCTGGCGGTCTGTTGATTTCAGAAAACAGTGATTGAAGAGCGGCATTCATAGTGGAAATATTTTACCTTTCAAAAACACAGTTGCATAGAAGACTTTTATAAACATTTGGTTATCCTTGGTTACCCAGTTTTCCAAGTACTTAAATAACTATCAAATAATTCTCCATCTCCAGATAGCAGTTGAATTTCTTCGGAGCAACGCACCTTCTTTTTCCATCCTCCTATTGAGGAGTTACTTGAATGAGAACCTGACTCAGTCAAGCCCTGCAATAGCTTGTCGTAGCTGCCTAGCTAGTTTACTCAATTGCAAATGATGGCAGAGGGTTCTTCTGAAGTGTTCATGATATCTGAAACATTTTTATTATATTTAGTTATCTTCCTATTCTGGGCAACTCTCACAACCAAAATTTTCAGCCCTCTCAGTTGAAGTTTCTCAGTGAATGTGTGTCGATTTAAAGAAAAGTAGCGTAATTTTAAAAGATGCCAAGCACTCACTTCATCCAAGCAGTTTTCATGAACTTTCATTGGGTTTTTTGAAGCCTAGACACTCTTTATAAAGTGAGCTTTTTAACATTAGTTCACCAATGGTTTAGGAGCTGATCCTGAGCATCCCTACATGGAAACTGGCAGCTTCCGTTGGTACAGGCAAAAGACAAATAGTTACTATCAGCATCATCTGCATAGACTATTATAGAGTGATTTGTTGATGAATTATAGATATCAGAGAGAGAGAGACAGGCAGGAGATGAAGAATTCTACAGCTCTTGTCTTAAAGGCTTTTGTTTTACCTCCTTCATATTCCCAGGGATGATAGTGACAGCGACTGAGGTTCAATATATTGCCTGTGGTATTAGATCGAGTGTCCAACTAGTGAAGACTACCATGTTCTTCGTACGTGCCTGGCCACTGCAGAGCGGAAGCTTTGAGCTTGAGGGGAATGAGGCAGGGAGCAGGGGTAGCAGCTGTCTGCACTGAGCTGCCTGGACCCAGTGGCAGAAGAGCTATCCAAAGTGAAGTTGGGCTGAGCCTGCATTTGCAAAGCATCCCATTGGTTGTACTGGAGCAACCAGCAGGGCCAGTATATCACTGCAGCTGTTATGGAACACAGAACAGTTGAAGAAAAAGAAAGAAAAAACAAACCAAAACAATCTAAAGAGCTGATTGGAAACCTTCACATATTTCTTGCCTTCTGCTCCTGTCTCAAGATCTACATAGAAATTTTGATTGCTGGTCTTACTGTCTGTTCATCAAGTGGGCAACACAGCACTCTCCCCAGTTCAGTAGAATAATCAGGGAAAAAAATCCACATGGTCATATTGAATTTCCTATATAGATTCTTCTAGAAGCTATCAATTATACCTGTGGAAATGAACTTGAGATTTTTTTATTTGATCCCTTCATGTTCCTCTCTCTCTCCCAGATTCTATTTACTTGCTTATTTCTCTCTCTCCAGTGTGATTCTGTGCCTTGCTCAGAGAATGTAGGTAACTAATAGGCACTTTACAGCGATTCTGGACTGGTTTACAGTTTTTTGAAGTAATTTTCTGTTAGTAATTTAATTTCAGGTTTTCTGTTTAAGTGGCTGCTGGCAGGCTTATGTGGGGGATGGATGGGAGCTGTCAATGGATGAGCTGATAAGTTTCCAGTGGCTTTGAGCTTCTTTCCCAATGCTAGGGAGCAGTACTTTAAGGAAAAAATTGTTCCTATTCGGTTATGTTTTACAGTCCAAACATTCAAAGGGTACGAAGCACTAGTTATCATGTGTAAATTGTGAAATGTATCACTTTAGGAAAGCTTTTAATTGCAATTGGTTTTCTGAGCATAGTGCTGAAGGTAGCTGTATTTTTGAGGACTGTTCTTGACATCAAGTGGCATGGTAGCTCAATGGGCATGAGACACCAGAGCCATTTCCGGGCTGAGTAAGGCTTAAGTACCAGAAATGGAAAACTACTAATCGTATAAAATATCTATTGATAAGTATCTGCTGCTTCTTTTCTCTGAATGATTCATTTTAAAGGCACAATAAGAGCATGGCTATGGTATTATGTAAATATTTTCTTATTCAATAACTCCTCTGGAGGAGCTGGAATCATGGCAATGGTGAGGGGGAAATTCTGGGGAAAGATCTTTTCCTGGAGACATTTGAAGTGTCTTGAATTATCCATCCCACAGGCTGACAGCCACAAGCACCAGGCTGAAAGTGCTCAACAGAGCAGTACATTTAACAGTTTATTTTGGGGGATAGTATTAAAAAGTGAATGATCATTTTACCTTCAAATAGTAACTTTGTATTGAGGGCTCCCAAATGGTACTTTGATATAACTGAATGTCTTTAGAATGTTTTATTAGCTTCTTAAGTAGTTCGAAACTGAAGAGTCAATATCCATTCCTTGGACATAAAAGTAACAGGTATGAGCTATGAAGGTAGTCTTCAGTTGTTCTGTCTTCAGTCTGGCTTACTGATGGAGGGATGGTTCTTAAGACCTGAAATACCCCCAAAATGCAACTGGCTAATATCCAAAAGGTGAACAGATAAATGATGCCCAGGATGTAGATGTTTGGAGCCTATTTTGGTAACTGTGATGTAGGAAAGCTCTAGTTTGACCACTAATTTCTTGGAGTTTTTAAGATGTTAGCCAAACTTGCATCTTTCTCACAGAAGAAGGGGAGGCACTGGTAGAGACTTACTTCCTTATCTGGAAGAAAGGGAAAAAAACCCTGTTTGTGGAGTATGTTGTTATATCCGTGGTTCCTTATCCAGCAGGCCTCACTCACCTACCAACATCCTCTTGATTTGTTTTATCTATTTTTTTCCCCATCTTTAGTTTTCTTGGAGACTGTTTGCAAGCAATGCTTAAGAAATAGGCTGTTCTTCAATTTCCACATTCAGTATTACTGGTGTCCTCAGCCTCTAGCAAATCTTAGGGTTAGAATTCCGGCACTTAATGAAAAGATGACCTGATTTAAACAACAGTTATTTTAAATGCAGTGGGCTTGGGGGGATTTTTCTCCAGTCTGAAAAAGCAGATGAACACTCTACTCACTGCTCTGATCATAACTAGTGCTGAGGTTTTGGGTACTTTTTCTTACTTTTGAAGATAAGTGAGTAAACTTGTCACCCTGAACCTCACAGGTGGCTTTCCATTAATGAAATCTGACCCTACAGTCAAAAGGAGACGCTTACAAGACCCTAGTTCTGCTGAGACAATCAGGCAAAAGTTTCAAGAAGCAATACTGATCTATGCAAACCTTTTGCAAGGTTTGATGCCCAACCTTAGATGTATGAATCCACATTTAAAACTGCAAGGTTTTCATCCACATCAGTGGATACAGGACCAGAATTACTACCAGTGGAGTTTTTGCATGTTAGCAGTTTAAAGTTGCATCAGAGCAATATTCCAACAAGCCCTGCATCTACCAACAGGGGAGGATTCTGCCTAACTTCACACTACCTTAAAAATAAAATGGGTCCCGCATTTCAAAGCAGCAATCCTTTTGTTCAAGATGAATTTCTGAATGATTGCAGTTCTGATATCAATCAATTCTTCTTTTATTCTTTCACACATCAGAAGGGTTTGGATTCTCCAGTTTTGGCTTTTTGTTTTGCACCCTCATGGACTCAGAATTCACCTGTTGCTTGATATAGCACCAGCACCCATAGTAGGAACATGGGGAAAAGAATGCATAAGAACTGTGGTGGACATGGTCTGGCTCTTACCAAAACAGACTGCCAAAATGTCAAAGACATGGTCAGCTGGTCTTTTTCCCTGCTGCCTCCCCTCTCCACTGTGGCGATAAACCACCTGGGTACTTCAGACACACCAGGCGACAAATGGGTCCTATTAATATCAATGAGACTTTGACTCCTGTATGACATTAAGCAGTTAAGCTTTCCTGAATTGAGATATCTCTTCCTGCCTTCTCAGGTCATGGCGACAAAATGGTGATTCTTAACTTCCCAGGAACATCCTTAATCATTTCTGAAGTTAATTCTTAATGATTTTTCTCTTAACTTGCAAATAATGGCGCAGATCACATGTTGGGTAAAATAGTCATGTATGCTGATACCTAGAAGGTGAGGAGATTTTGAGGCTTATGCTTCTCTCTATCTTAAAAATACTTGTTTGCATAAACCTTGTTTTTATGCTGCTAAGCAGATATATTACTGTGGACACACAACTGGCTGTTAGCTGGTATCAGAAGGAGAAAAACCACAGTCATCTTAATGCTGACAGATTTGTCGGTATTAGAAGAAACAGATGGGTTGGAAGAGAAAAGATTGGAAGGGGAGAAAATTTGAGTCTTCCAGTTAGCAGTTAGATCAGTTCCAAAAGAGAAGAGAAAAGATCCATTGTGCATTTTGAGCATAAAGTTTTACTTTTCCTTGATGTATAAAACATCAGCTGGTTTCAGTCCAGTATCACAATGCTTACACAATAAGACAGTTTTAATTGGTCATTTCCGTTTAAATTGGCTAGAGTTATGATGTTAATTGAATTGTTTTCCCTTTGCAGGGACCTCAGGGGCCTCCAGGACAAAAGGTATAGTATAAACAACAATACTGTGAAAGCGATTATTCCTCCTGGTGCCAGATTGCGAGCAGAAAAGGTGAATGGAATCAGCTACTGTACACTGCATTGAATCAGTTAGTTTAGGCTCTGAATTTTGTTTTCGCAAAATGCAGCCATATAATGTGAGACATCAGATTTCTCATTTCCCCCATCATAGGAAGTTCAAGCAATGCAGAGCAGACTGTTTTCAATCTGTCTGCTTAACTTTCAGGTGAAAAGGTCACTATAATTTTCTTATTCATGCACTGGTAGGACTAGGAAACCAAAGTTAAAACGTGAAAGGTGGGGAGATAGAGTTTCTGATTAAATGCATGTCCTTACTCAAGTAGATCAGTGCCATATGACTAAAAAATTGAGCAGCAGAAACAAAGGACATAGGTGTTACTGATAAATGGTGCTTGGTTGGCGGTGTTCAGGTGGTCTGCCAGTGTCTTCCTGTTCCTTCAGTAACCTGAGACCTGACTTGCTGGGAATGCTTTCAGCATTATTTACGCTCATTAAAGCTGACTGCCTCAGTTTGATGGAGTGAGTTTAGGATTTATGGAATTACACCATTAAAACAGTCCTACATATATCAGCAATAACAGCTAGTAAGTGGCACTTTTCCAGCATCTCACCCACACACCACAAAGGCAAGTAATTTTCTAGTTGATTTCAAAAGATTAAAAAGTTGTATGGGAGATATTTAATAAAACAAGCTTAATATGTATAAAGAAAAAAAGAAAGAGGAAAGGAATAAATAGTATTAACATATGTGAGAAGGATGCCACCTCTGTCTTTTTCCTTCTGAGATAATATTCTTTAAAGTGAAAGTTTGCTTGCATCTGTTCAAACGGAACTTTTTGAACAAAAGAAAGAAAAACCTGCTGATATGTAAAAGTGTAATCCCAAAGCATATAAATTGGTAGAATTTTATCAACTGTGAGCTGTACAGAGTTTGCAGGCTGAAGGAGAAGACTACCCTTCATGTTTGGCAATGCAGGACTGCGACATTGTAAAGCTGTACTGATATCTAAGTTGCCATTATAAAATTATACCCTAAGACCTGGGGAGGAGGGTATTTTACACGTACAGCATCAGCAAAACCCATGTGCTGATGAGCTTTTGCATATCTGATAAACTTTTAGTTGGCGTGGTAGAATCAGCTTTATTTACACTTTCTAACATCCTGTGGCTCATAAGAAAAATCAGCAGCTATAGAAGACTGTCACTGAGAGGAGGAACTGTTATGAATAGGATAGTTTATTGAAGCTGATGGTTTAATGCCCTCCTGAGCTTTGTCTTCTAGGTTTCTGGAAAAATTATACAAAGATGTGAAAATGTTCACTAGGGCCCCTTTGCAGTGGCTAGCAGTCCTGGCCATGCATCCAGCAAAAAAGAGGCAACAGGAATGCCAAAGTGGAAGCTTTGGGAGTAAGGGGAGAGCATTCTGGGTCATGGAGATATGCTGGATGCCAGTGTGTTATTTCTTACTGATTTGCAGCTTTGCTATGAGCTGGAGCCTCCTGGGCATTCAAATGTTGGAGTTTTTTGGAGGCCCTCATGGGTTTTGCTGAT
>VYZW01002009.1:9990-22704 GCA_013401315.1 Balaeniceps rex | reverse complement strand
TGGGGAAAAATAGGGAAAAAGTTGGCCTACATGCATACAGAGCATGATCACTGCAAATACATTAGGATTACACTAAATGCTGAGAATTAATGAACAGAAAAAAGTTTATTAAAAAAAGACATAAATATCAGGTTTCTAATAAAGTAATTATCCTTACTTATGTTTAAAAAGAAATTGCAATGAAGGCACGGATGCATAGAATTTACCAAATTACCTAATTTTACAATTATTTAAATGCCTTCTTTTCATACTACTAATTACCCTTTTCTGCTTTTTGGAGACAAAACTCCAGAACCATTCCCCAAAACAAGTCTCAATGTTAATTTGACTTAGAAAACCTGATTCTTACCTGCCACTAGTACCTGAAGGGGGAGAGGTAAAATGAAGAAATTGGTATCATTCTTAGCTCAAGAGAAGCCTCACTGAAAAGCAACTATCACTCAGAATTGTAGCCTTTCTTGTAAATATAGGCAACTTTCACTAAGTTGGGACTGTAACATGATTCAGAAGCTGGTCTTTGGCTAGCAGAGGCTCCTGCTCACTTTAGAGCTGCTGTGAATCCTTTGCCTTCAATCAAAGGCAAGGTTTTGAGGAGAGACACTGCTGCAGCTGGCTCTCAGCTTTTGGGGAGTTCTCAGCTCGACAGGTGTTGGATAANACGTTTTATGTTTTGGCACCACCAGGAGCTAGTGTTGCTTACTGCTACAGTAAGTCTCTAAATAGAAATGACAGTTCTAATAAAATCCTTTCTATATAACCCTTGGTTTTAGTCCTTGCTTTTTAGAAAGTGTCTAACTGCAAACACTGGAAAAAAAAAGCCCTCACTTTCTCTCAGGGCCACATGGATAGCTTTTTTAAAATTGCTTTTTTCCCCCCATAGAACTTTTATTCATCCTCCAGTGAATGTTTTCTGCTCACACAGCTAAACTTCCAACCTACTTAGTAAATGCTTTTAGGTTCTGTCTCCCAAAACTCAAAGCAGGCAGGTGTTTACATGTAACATTAGTTGTAGCTTACATCTGTAAGTCTCAAATTCATATCTAAAATGGTATGTGTAGCAGCCACCAAATCCTGAGGCAGTTTCCCTGTTTAAACTGAAACCTTTCCAGTCAACTTAAGTTGTGCATCATGCACACATCTGAAAACTCCATCAGCAAAAGGAGACAAGTGGTAAGCTCCTGCTTTAGCCTCCTAAAGATAGAGTCACATCTGAAGGTTAGAGTTAATAATAAAGTTCAGTGTAGCAGGGACTGAACAGCAAGGTTTATTACTGAATTACGCAGTTCCAAAAGGGCTAAAAAGGTGGCCTTAGCCAGTATGGATCAATGGTTAATGATTAATAGTGATCTGCAAAAATCTGGCAACATTTATATACTTCTGTTTTCTTCTCCCATAAGTTTCTATTATGATCGACACGTTCACAGGATGGTATCTATCTGTCTACACAGCTAAGGGAAAGAATTCTTTAAAGGCCGTCAGACAGGTCAAAATTTACTTAAGCTAAGTCCCTGTCTCATCTGATTTGAAAATCTGTATAATGGCTAGTGAAATTAAATTAACAGAAAATCTGGTTTTCTGTAGTGATGTTCACAAAGTTGTGTAGCCCACCGTATTAATATCCTTTATATGGATTCCATTATTTAGGACTTTAAAAAGGGTTGTATGCCTGTAAAAATACATCTTTGTATTTTTATATTTCATGTACACTCACTCAGCAAGGCTTTATGATTTCATTTAATTCTTTTTTTAAGCACCAGTAATGTAACAGAATTCCTCAGATGAGATACTTTCCCATGAATTTAAACAGTATGGCTTTTTAAATGATAATTTCTATCTACTGACATTTTAATTTTAAAACTATCATTTTCATCAACTGGAAGAGTAAAGTTTAAGACTAATGTTCAGATTAGAAAACTATTGAAATTATTACCATAGAATCTGGAAATAAAAGTAACAAAACAGCATAAATTCCCTTAGTGTATAAAAGATTTAGAAAACTACAAATATATGTAATAAATATAAAGAAAGCATGTAAAAGGTACAACGACCTATTCTTCTGCCAAGTCAAAGACAAATTCTCAGCTTGGATTCCTCTATTTAGACTGAAGTATTTAAAAGCTAGATGCCTGACTCTGATGTAATCAACCCAGCTTCTGTTTATCTCACTGGAGATAAATGGACATCACAAGAGCAGAACTCATCTCATCCTAAACTAAGCACCTATGACATGTCAGACTTTTTGCCCCTGGAGATACTGATTTTTTTTCTCCTGCTATACAAGGAGTGTAGGATGACTAGCTCAATTTGACATATGAGGTTAGGTGTAATTTATCACGTTTTTAACTTCATATCTTACAAAGCCCATTTAACAATTTTACCTAATGGCAAACAATATTTGAACAAAATATCAGAAAAAGCAAACTTTTTCATTGTTCCTTGCACCACTCCCAGGTTTGTTGTTTTTTTTTTTTAATTCACCACCTGAAAGCAATGTCAAAGCATACATTTAAGAAACAGTGCTTATGAGCCTGAGGTCAGAGACACATTAATAGATAATCTATAGAATACACAGCGCAATGGATGGTGCCTTTACTTCCTCATTTGTGTCCTCCTACACCAGTGCTTGCAAGGAGCAGGGAAGGCATAAAACAAATTTCACAAGATTTGTACCTCCTAACATCAGAAAAACTTTCTACAAACCCTGTGTGCTGTGAAATTAGCGCACCATGATGAACAGCTGATCATCATTTTAAACAGAAGACGACAAAGTGAATTTTTGATGCAAGATTCTGAAACACAAATTCAAGTGTGCAGTCCACACAACCTGTATCTTGAGCAGGTAGCCTTAATTTGCATAAGACCTAAGAAAATTAACAGATCTAGCAGGATCAGCCCCCCCCCCCCCAATACATAGACAGGACTATTCACAAATGTCTCATGGTAACATGGGGCATTTCACTTGTTAAAGCATTTTCTATATTTTGGCCAGGTATTCTCACTGTTATTACACAATTTGTCAATTTTTAGAAGTGCAAAAACAGCTCTAGAAAATGTAGTTGTCTCCACCAATAAAAAAAGATGACAGTCACACCTTTTAAAGTTCTCTGATAGAACCCAAAGAATAAATTCTCATAGGAAAACTAACTAAAGAAAATTAAGAGGAGCAAAAATAGAAAAGACTGTTTTTAAATATGATTTTCAAGGAAAATGAAAAAAAAAAATCTGGAAGTTATTACACAGGGAATCAGGTAAATTTGCCTATTTGAATACTTAACTACTGAAAAAATCCCTACCTTCAGGTAATTTTGCCAGCATTTCAAAAACCTGATGTGTGTTCTTCCGACAGATATCTACTGGATCATCCAAGAGCTCAGTGAGGGCAGAAATTACTCCATTTTGGATCAACCCTTGCCTACAAACAACATTGGAGAACAGATTTAACTAAGCATAATAAAACTCATATATATTTGTGAGATGCTTAATCTTAACTAAATACTCTTATTTACATTGCACCTATCTTGCCAAAACTTAGAAATTCTGTTCATATTTCTCACTGAAATGTCTTTATTGCTTCCCATACCATTCAGTGAAGTCTGGAATTACACCTACCTGCCAACATTATGCATAGCCATTATATAGAGGATTTGTGTTGTTTTTTGTCGGACAGTACTGTCATGATGTAGCAGCAAAGTCTTCAGGTTATCCAAGAATCCTATGAGATACAACAGTTCATTTTAACATTTCTTACCTTCAACATTAATTTAAAATAGCAATACTCATTTTTATCTCACAATTTGAAGTGCAAAGAATCAGAGCTTTTATCTCGTCCTGACAGTGAAACTCTCATTGTCATATCTCAAGTAGGGAAGAAACTTTCAAGGCCTACTCCAAAAATGCCATGCTACAAACAAGCTGCTGAGTTCTGTGTCAAGTTAAATCCTAATCTTGCAAATATTTATGAAGTGACATAACTCTAAAAATAACTCCAGTCAGAGGAGCTATTGTTGTTTTTAGAAAAGCATGTGTTTGCAAGATTGAAGCCTACATTTTTTTAAACTTTCTTTAGGTGTAGCATGGGCTATGTAAAAACACACAGCATTGCTTTTCACACGTAGAAGTAAATTTGATGAACCATTAATGATTGTGTGTATACACACATAGCACTGACCAAAAAAAAAAACCCAAACAACAATCTCACATTGCTTCAGCAGTTTCTGTTAATCAAACAATAACTTAATAATTTTTGAACATGATTATTGGTATCTCTTATGAGGGGAAAAAAAAATAAGGAAGTAAATGGAGGAAAAAGCAGTGGCAAACCAGAAGACTTCCTCAGTGTTACATAATGAACTATGTAGATACACAACAGACTGCTAAAAATTGCGAAGAGAAGCTTGTGTGAGGTTTTTTCAAAATCCAAACCTAGGATTCTTCCAAGTGCTGGGATAAAAGCTTTTGAAAATAGTGGCGGCCAGATATAATTCTGATAAGCATGATAAATTTGGTTATATTGTCTTGTATCTTAATTTCTCATGAAGTTCCAGGGTTTTTTTGTTACAGACTCATTCTACAATCACTAAGATACTTCTGAGAAGGAGTTCTGCATAAAAAGCTCTGAGGTTTTGTCTCTCCAGTAAAGTTATACCTGGATGTGCCATGCTGTCCGCTGCTGCTCAATTGAAATGGCAAAAGATGACTTCACGGATTTTGCAAATGAAATTGTAAACCTTATTTAAATATTATTTTATTCTTAATTAAAAGGTTAATCAGAGTCTTTTGCCTGTTATTATTATGGGATCTGAGATATGAGTATTTTGAGTACCTCAAACATGAAAAATCCAGGAAGGTACCACTGTCATGTGTCATACGTGGTAGCAAATGTCTAATGAAGGGGGAAAAAAAGGGATTTGCCTTTTTTTCCTGCTCTAGGATAACTAAAAGCTTTTTTTTTTCCTCTTTCTAAATAAAATATATTTAGTAGTTTTATGTTAGTAGAAATTCATAAAGTCACTCCTTTGTTTTTTTTCTGAAAGGTTCATGGATAACAGGCTTAGAGAAGATTCCAGGCAAATGAAATTTAACTAAGTGGCAAGGGGGGGATGTGTTTCTAACTTTGGACTAATTAAACTCTTTTTTTTTTTTAATTAGCTTATATTAGGAATTAACTAAAATTCAGAATAAACAAAAGAAAAAAAAAAGATTCTGCACTCCTTTTGTATTTTGGGGTTGATAAAACCTATAGTGAGCCATTGATAAATCCTAAAGTGAGGATACTCTTAAAATAACTGTCATGTATATGGCACTATACTATTCTTTACCTTTTTAAGGTAAAACAAGTAGAGATTAAAACCAAAAAATCTTCATGGCCATTTTGTGTCATCAAAGATATTGCAAGGAAAAAAGTAGCACACAAAAGTAAAGTGGCTTTTTTTCGCCCCACTGCGTCAAAGCTTATGACAACAGATCACTTACCTACTTCTATTGCCTGGTAGATATTTTCTGGGTCATGGACCAGATCGCAGAGCGTCATCAATGCCTGCTGCTGAGTCAGCAGCTCAGGAGACTGTAACTCTTCATTCAGTTTAGGAAGGGCCCTCTTTCCAAATGCAATAGGAGCTTTTGTAGGATCTATATCGGGAGGGAGGTTGGCTGAGATACGAGCATGTGCCATCCCAAATTTTCCTGGGAAGGATTCTCCCTTATCCCTAAAAATACTCCAAAACAACTGTACCTGGTGACTGGACAGTTAATGTACGAAAAAGACAACTACTGACTTTAAACAGTGCTCTGTGTCCCAGAAGAGCTATTTTAGCACACGTTCATTGTTAGGAAGCTATGAAAGAAGAGGCTGAAATGGTTCATGGTCATCAGCATTAATGTCTCTTCATCAGCTGAATTGTCTTATCTGGTTTAATTCTCTACTGAACACTGTAAAATAAAAAAAAAAAAAAAAAAAGAAGAGGGAAAGCTTAAAATTGCAAGGTGAGGGAGGGAATGTTTTTCAAAGGGTTAAAATGAAGTAGTCCAATGTCCCGAACCAGAGAGGGAGCTCAAAATAATATTAAAGCAAAAGCAAGCAAAACGCCAATTTTCAAAAAAACCCATTCTTTTAAAAGGGGTCTAGTTTAAACCCGCCCTCAGAATTAGTTAACGTTTGAAAGAATCGGTGACGGCTGACCTCCCCGTTCCCTCAGTAAGGAAAACGGCTCAGCTGACAGAAGCATACAACCTCCTATATTGAAAACCTCTCAACAAAAAAACAGCTGCAAAGTTAAAACAACTGCTAGACCAACTGCACTTCTCTCTTCAAAACAAAAGAAACAGACTAAATAATCAAAGGCGCCCTGTCCCACCAACATGCCGCCGCCTCAGCCCGTCCCCGGTTCCCGCTCCACAGCTCCTGCCAGCTACGCCACCGCCTTTCGCGCTCGCGTGCTCTGGTTGTCACAGCAACTAGCTCTTTGCGTACGCCCCACTCCGTGAATAAAAACTACGCAGCCATGCATACTGAGTCCAGTCTTGCGTCAACAGCGTAAGTACCGCGTTTGACGGTGGCTGCTGTGAGAGAGTAGCGTCAACGGCGTAGTTGGCGAATTGGAGGCCGGGGTCGCTGCTAGCGCGGGACTCGGAGCGCTGCTGTGGAGCTGTGGGCTGAGGCGCGGCCTCTCAGGGCGGCGAGCGTGTGAGGATATGGAGGAAACGCTGCCGTGGGGCTGCAGTGTGGAGGCCGTTTTACCTCGCTTCTCTGCTAAAGAGTGGAGGGAGGCTCTCTCCTCATCCCCTGTTTTTAAAGTAATTTCAGTTGAACAAAATTGAAAAAAAATTCAGATTGAACAAAATGGTTGTCGAGTTAATGGCAGGGATAGTGCAGGTGAGTGCCTTGAGGTACAAGGATTGAAGGGAGCTCAGTAGCTTTGGATTAGGTTTTCTTTTCTAGCCTTCTCCAGAATGTCACTATAAACAGCTAGAGTGCGTATCAGGGGTTTCCGTTACCATTAGGTAGTTACACATAACTGTATTCAGGACTCGGCCATCTTTTTCAGTATGGTTCTGCTAAAAAGTATAGTGGTGTTCAGAGGATGGTACGCAGGGAGAACGTATCATTGCAATGTTGCTAGTACAATTTAAGGGTGCTCTGGATTGTCAGATGTGATCTGGCATCAGGAAAAAACTCTGAACAGCTTGTGCTATAAAAGTTAGTTCTCTGTGCAAATAGAGTTGTTGAGATGTTTTTCATTATGTTTGAATGACAATTACAATAATCAGAGTTCTTAAACTGGATTTTACAAAGCCGAAGTCATTCAGATCAGCCAGATTAAATTAAAACACAGGAATAGATTCTGGTTTGTTGATCTTCAAAATCCATGAAAGAAAAATTACTTTGAAAAGTATTTTCCAGAAAGGATTCCTTTTTCTGCAACATTTTAGAGCAGATTATTTAAAGTAGAAGTTATTTTCCTGAATTAGATTAGACTTCCACTAACTATATATTTGTAAAGTTTCACCCTATTTCAAGAGCAAGAACATGAGCTTTTCTCAATGGAGAAGGAGCAGGAGAAGATCAGAGACTTCTCTTGCCCTTCAGTGTTAACTCTGCTCTCGTCCTTTTGGTGTGAGTTGTTTTGTCTTGTCCTTCACCAGTATTCAGTTGGAATACTGATTTTTGGTTAGGGGTCATGATGTTAATTTATTTTATGTACAGCTTCTGAATACCTTCGTCAAATCCTTTGTCTATGCACAGAATCTGCTGGTGATACTGTTCCTGCAACAGTGGTGTAAGAAGGGTTGTGATGCTATGGTGTCACTATATTCCCAGTCCTCCCTGGTGACTGAATCCCCTTCAGCTCTGTAAGAGAAAATCTGGATCTCAGTGCTGATCATTCTCAGTATTTTTGGCAGCTTTGTATTTCTTAAATCATTGATCTTTTTCCTCTAATGGTGTGCCCCATTTGTTGATTTGGTAAATTCAGATATGTTTATGTGGGTGTGAGATTTAGATTAAATACACTAAGTGCAAGTGAAAATGGCCTTTCAGTTTTAAAATGTTTCTTTTTGGTTGCCTTGGTCCCTCCTGTACTTTGGATTCACTGAGATTGTTGAATTGATTTTTTTTTTTTTTTGTAGCTTAGTTTGTGAAAGAGCTCTAGCAGATGAGCAGTGAGTCAGCCTGTGTACACACAACATTTTTACATGCTTAGGATGTGTTGAACTAGAGCTAGGAGAATATGGAGAAGGCAAGTTAGTGTTTGAAACAACTGGCAGGGTTTTCCTTTTTGTTTTCAGAACTGTTATTTTAAGACATTAACATTGCCATAAAATCATTCAAACTTGCCAGAAGGGCAGGAGCACACCATAAAAAGGGTCTAGATCTCTCTAGTTTTATAGGGCCACAAGTAGCATGATAACTAGAACTATGCATATGGTAATAAATAAATACTGTAATATCACCTTCTTTGGTGACCCATCAGCTGCAAATCTGGATTCTTTGGGGGGAAGTGGGTGTTTCAGTACGGTTGAGATCACAGGAGTGCCTGAAGTGATTTAAAAGCAATTACTCACAAAAGAGAATAAAACATTAATTCTAAGTAGTGGACTAGCAATTTTGTTCAGCATTATTCTTAGCGAGGGGTTGTAAAACACAACTGTAGTTGTTTTGTTGTATACTTAACACGTTTAAAATTACTTGCCCGCATTGACGTGCCCTTTAACATTTTTAGTCTGCTGCAGGAATGGGAGAGCTTGTCTCCTGGATGTTAAGAGGTCCAAGCCTGTTCCAGCATTATCAAAATATGACTATTAGATTGTGAGAGCTTTCTTTTGTCCTGAAATTTGGAAATTTAAATCCTAATGAAATAAATAGTAAAATCTTTTAGCATCCTAAATTACAGTCTAGCATACTAAATGCTGTCTAAACTAATGAGTTGATTAACAATACAAAAGAGCTGTGTGATTTCTTATTCCTTGTCTTTAGTGTTTGGTACATTAGAAAGCAAGATTACTAATGACTAGAAAGACATTTATAGAATTCAGAATGTCTCATTGGTGGCATGCACATCCTGACTCTAAAGCTGAGATGAAATCAAGTTGAAATTCTGAAAAATATCCCTCAGCAGTTTCTTTATAATTGCACTATGCTTAATATTAGCACTGCAACCGTTCCCCACTGCATTAGTTCCTTGTCTGCTGGGCTAATCCCACTGTTTGTATCCATATATACAAACTATCTTTGAAGAAAACGGAACTACTTTCTTATACAGGTTTAGGGGACCATTGGGTTTATTAAGGAGCAGTTTCTGATCAAAGGAATCTGTATGGCCACTAAAACCAGTTTGTTATTTTAAAACTGGGGCCCTATGTATAGTTAAATTACTCCAACTCCGCCTTCCCAACCTGTAAGAGAAGGGGAGGAAGGGAGCTGTTGCAAGCCTGTTGCTATGACCACGCAGCAGCAGGCTGAGCTGTTTGTGTGGCTGGGATCCTGCTGCATCAGCTGCTGCACGGTGAGTCCTTCCTTACACTTTGCTACATGATGAATGTTCTTAATAGAAACATTCTTTTGAATGCCAGTAAGAAATTGGTAGTCTATTAAGGCTCCCCTCCCCCAACAACCCACGAGGTTTCATTGCATAACCAAATTGATATGTCTCAAGTGGGATATCTGAAGTCATTTGTGATTTTCATGTGAACATTATTCTTTTTCCAAGTCAGACTACCTACTGATTTCATTCTTCCTGAGCTGATCTTGGATGAAAGTTTGGTGTTGTGCCAAGAAATGTGGCAGCTTCATCTTTCCTCCTTTCTTCTTCTGACCAAATGAAATCTGGTATCCCCTAACATTTATTAATGTGCTTAGTGCAGAGGCATTTCAAACAATGATGAACAAGATTTTTAAATTAAATACTGAAAAATCCTTTGAGGGCTAAACTGCAAGCACTTATGTTGAATTAAGTGAACAATTCTCTGGCCTCCCAGGGAATTAGAGTTGGTGCCTTGTTTAGAAAGCCACTATTTGCTACTACAGCTATGTGCACGGAAGTGATCCCTTTTACATAAGAAACAGGTTTTCTTTAACACAAAAAAAGTCAAAGAACTGCCAGTTGTACTGAGAGGAAAAGAAAGATGATGAGTCTATAAGAACTGTTGTTTTTTTGGGGGGGTTTATCATGTTTTCCCTGTATTGAAGCAATTCCTGAATACTATGTTTCTCTTTACATATTTCCTGTCTGGTAGAATTTAATTGAATTAGGAGGATGAAGTCCAACCTAATGCATTTGGTTCCCCCAGTGAGTAGGGACAGAATAATCTCCCAGTTTCCCAAGGTAAGCATTCTTTATCCCTCTGGTCACAGTATGTAGCACCTGCCACATTGAGCTATCTTTGCCTTGTGCTAATCGTATTTTAATTTAATGTACAGTTGTTGTCTTCTGCTAAAATTACAAATTGTTTAAGGATTTCTTTCAAAGATGAATGTGACCTCATGTTCCCATTCATTGCTGATATCTTTAATAATAATCCTCATTTCTTCTTTTAACCTTTACAGAAAATGACTTGCCACAAGAGTGTTATCTTGTAATATCTATCTTGTTATTTCAGCCAAACATTAATGCTTAAAGACTTCCTACACCAAGGGGAAATAAGAATCATAGCTGATATTGAACATGCAAAAAGTCTAATTAGATCTATATGGAGGCTTTGGTTGAAGAATTCGAGGCAATTTTCATTTTCTGTTTGTATAGGAACCTTAGTCATACAGTAGATCAAATGTAGCAGGCACTGTAGAAACACAGGCAGAAAAGATAATTCATATCCCCAAAGAGTTTTGTACTTGAAGTATAAGAGAAGAGTTAAGGACAGGGAAGGACAAGGAACTACCATTCTGTATTTTCAGTTGTTCAAAAGATCCTTTTAGGGAGTTAGCATTTTTTTCCATGCTTGATCTCAGCCATATATTTTGCTTTTAATTTTATGAAAACTACCACAGTTATTTTAAGCAAATATAAGGTAAAATACATTTTCCTCATTTTTAATTAAGGCCTAATTAAAAACTAGTAATAAAAACAGTGCTTCACACATATAAGAGATCTAAAAGACTTTGTAGTAATAATGACTTGCTGGTGGTATGCTCCCATCTGTGTTTGTCTTGTGTGGCTTAGATTACTGGGATAATTTAAGGTACTTGCTATTGTACAGAATGATGAGCAAATGTATTGGTCTGTGGAAGTTTAGCTAGTGCTCGGATGCTGACACTCAGAAAGGTGGTCAAATGATGACACTGTTCAAAGGAGTTTTTACAAACATAACTGTGGGGAAGCCTTACTGCCTTCGAACTGAAGCTATCCCTTTTCTTATGCCAGGGTATCCCTGTGCTTGACAAACTCTTTGAATTAATCTTCTTATCTATTTT
This sequence comes from Balaeniceps rex, assembly GCA_013401315.1. Lineage (NCBI taxonomy): Eukaryota > Metazoa > Chordata > Aves > Pelecaniformes > Balaenicipitidae > Balaeniceps > Balaeniceps rex. The sequence goes on along the minus strand of VYZW01002009.1, from coordinate 11,300 downwards.
TTTCCTTGCTGATTTGACTTCTTGCAAAGACAATTTATCCCAGTATCTCTTCTCTCCTATTTTCAGTGGTACACACCTGAAGCCTGTCTGCAGTTCAAAGAGCACTTCCATGCACAGGTCAGGACTGCCTGTCAGCAGAGCGCTGGAACAGTTGGGTAAGTTTGTAATAAACCAAGTATGCAATGAAGAAAGTATTTTAAGCTCTTTATAGCCTGCTTCCTTCATAGGGTTTTCCCCCCTCATTCCTCATCTTCCTCACTCCAGTATGTTTCAAGGCAGCTAAGCCCATGCACGTGGCAGTTCTCTGACCTGTTTGACAGTAAATTAATAAAGTGCCTCTTCTTCCCATAAGTGTCAAAGACACTTTTTCTGCTGGTGTTGAAAAAATACCAGAGTCGTTTAGCAACAAATAGTTGTTTAGCAACTTTGAACTAAACTCTTAGTTCAAAAGATTAATTGACAGTTTAAAATTAGTGTTGAATTTTACACATGCAAGTCAGTATGGCTACCAAATTCTAGAGCAGTTATAAGGAATAGGGCAGATCTAGCCCTATTGGCCATCTGTTGGTGTTCCAAATGAGCAGTTAATAAAGGCTTTGGGGGGATATAAACATAAAGCGGTTCTAAGTTGCTTGAAACACATAAGAATCTAGCTTTAGTCTTTTACAAGTATACATGCTGAGGAATTGTCTTAAATGTTTCCTTAAAACTGGAGCACAATTCTGGTAAATATATAGCATTGAAAAATCCAAATAAACTGTTTTATGCCCTTGTAATAGTCTTTATTTTTTTCACATCATCTCTCTCCCAGAACGTACTTGTACTTTGACACCTTTATCACAGCATTCTCCTGGAGAAACTGGCTGCTCATGGCTTGGATGGGCGTACTCTTTGCTGGGTAAAAAACTGGCTGGATGGCTGGGCCCATGGAGTTGTGGTGAATGGAGTTAAATCCTGTTAGTGGCTGGTCCCAAATGGTGTTCCCCAGGGCTCAGTATTGGGGCCGGTTCTGTTTAATATCTTTATCAATGATCTGGATGAGGGGATCGAGTGCACCCTCATAAGTTTGCAGATTACATCAGGTTGGGTGGGAGCGTTGATCTGCTTGAGGGTAGGAAGGCTCTACAGAGGGGTCTGGACAGGCTGGATCGATGGGCTGAGGCCAATTGTATGAGGTTCAACAAGGCTCAGTGCTGGGTCCTGCACTTGGGTCACAACAACCCCATGCAATGCTACAGGCTTGGGGAAGAGTGGCTGGAAAGCTTCCTGGCAGAAAAGGACCTGGGGGTCTTGGTCGACAGCTGGCTGAA
>VYZW01002008.1:0-15613 GCA_013401315.1 Balaeniceps rex | reverse complement strand
AGAGCTGAAAGAATATTGATCATCCATTAAGCAAATTTAGTGCGTGTAATACCATCCTCAAGGTGGAGATAAGGAGAAATGCAGTGCAGAAACAATAAGACTACTTAATATTCTAATCTTAATCACTTATCTACTGTCTGTTTTTATAACATTTCTCTCATTGGATGCATTCTTTTGTTCTGAACTATCACTCAGGGGTGTTGTATTGTAATTCACTGGAGAGTATTTGGTTGCTTTAGACTCCTACTTTAATGTGGTACTGATTAACAAAAACTAGTCTTACAACTAAGATTATAGAAAGCGTTGTTATTGTTTTCATACAATTCTGAAATTGAAGTTAAACAGACAAAGTGACCTTATTCTGATACACAGTGCTTTAGTGAAAAGATAAATGCAACTGTATTTCATTTCAACAACAAAACTCTTGCAATGTTGTATTATTCCATTGGCACATCTGCAGTTTAGGGTTTATCTATTCATTCTGAATAAGATCCTGTGAATGCAATTAAGGGTCACACATCTGGTATGAGGAGTCAGGGATAAAGGAATTAATGTCTTATTTTTCCTTCCCTGGGGCTACAAATTGGCTTGCAGGTTACTATTCATTGGAACACCCCAGAGTGCTGACAATAAACAAAGCAGCTATAGCTGCACTCCACTAGGCAGCAGAAAATCAGATTCACAGAAAAAGACCCATCCATAAAAAGTACAGGACATTTATGATCAGAACAAGGATTTACAGAATTTTTCAGTGATTGAACGTTGCCTAACATTAGAACTCAATTAAACTGAGATCTCTAGTTTATATGCTGTATATTCTGGCATTTTAATTCTACTTCTAACATAAGAATAATTTGCAACTTATTTGTACATTAAAAGCATTACAATTTACAGGAATGTTGATATTATTTCCTTCTTTCTGGATCATTTTTTCCGCAGTTTATTTTCAAATATTCTAGCATGTGTCAATGCCATCAGATCTGACCCACTGTGAATTAAGGTGCTTGGATGCTAAAACCTATATGTGAATAAAGCATGACTTAACAGTCATTACGGGATTCAATGAGTACAAAAGAGCATGGGACACATTTCAAGAATCCATTTGGTATGAGAACATGGTAGACCACATAGACATCACTAGAGGGAGTCATGACCACACAAACCAGATTGGTGCATTTCATAAACACTACTGAGCTGAAATCTGGCTCCAGACTATGAAATTTGGGCCATATTGTACAATAGTCACCTGTAGGAACTTCCCATCTGTTTTCTGGAGAAAGGGAGGGGGGGAAATACATCTGCTACAAAGATCATTTTTTGGAACAAACTTTAAAGTAGTTGCATTAGCAGAGTTTATCCATTTCATCAGTAGCCCAAAGAGCTTGTTGGGGAAGTTCTACATGGGGTTTTCCAAAGATGGAGACTCCATAACCTTTCTGGACAACCTGTGCCAGTGCTCGGTCACCCTCACAGTGAAAAAGTGTTTCTTCTTACAGAATCTTCTGTCTTTCAGTTTGTGCCCATTGCCTCTTGTCCTGTCACTGGACACCACTGAAAAGAGCTTAGCTCTGTCTTCCTTACGTCCTTCCTTGAGGTATGTACATCAACAAGACCCCCCTGAGCCTTCTCTTCTCCAGGATAAACAGTCCCAGTTCTCTCAGCCTTTCCTCATAGGAGAGATGCTCCAGTCCCTTAATCAACTTCCTGGCCTTTCATTGGACTCTCTCCAGTATATTAAAGTTTCTCATGTACTGGGGAGCCCAGAACTGGACACAGCACTCCAGGTGTGGCCTCACCAGTGTTGCTCAGACATATAAAGTATCAGAGACAGTATAATAAAGATGTGTATTCTTAATGAAACCAAAATTGGAAACCTGATACATGGCGACAGATGGAAAGACCTTGATGAAAATGGGACAACATAGTTAAAATCCATATTTTTTTGTATTCTGAAGGAGTAGACAGCATTTTTTTTCCTACATTAGAGAAACAACTGCAACTAAAACCATAGCACAGCTTTCTGTCACCAAGATATAATACTGATTTTATAAAAAAACCTTCCAGTTTGAGACCTTTACTGTGACTAAGATGTGTTCTTACTAGAGCCAGGCTCTTTCCCACGCTCTGGCTTCAGTACTTTTTCTGTTGGTTAGGGGTGACAGCAACAAGACATCCTCTTGCCTTTGGCTTGAAATGGCTGATGGCTTTATTCCTTCTGTGCTCATCTGATTACAGCTCCCAGTCCCATGCAGATGCCTGTGGTGGTGCCTAAAGAAGTTGAGGTGATGCCCTGCCTTTGAAATTACATTAGATTTAAGGTAGGAGAGAAAGACCTTAAGAGAAGCCACAGTTAGAGCTACCATATAGATGCAATTAATAAATTTGACCTGTAGATTGGTGATTGGTATTCACTCAAAGTGAACATCGAGTTTCTCCTGAGCCTGTCTCAATAGCACAGGTTTTTTAGCTGCTATATGCCAATCAAGCAGTTCAGAAAGAAAAATAAATGTGAAGCTCTTAAGATAAGAGACGTTTTAGAATGCCCTTACAATTCCTTACTATACAGCCATGTGCCACTCTTCCTAAATTAATGAAAAGCACAATGACTTTATCCAACTCACCCTCTCTTTACCAGTTGCCATCAATCAAACAGTAAAGAAACCATACTGTTTAACTCATCTGACCAGTTACTCAAATGATAATGACAACTAAAGGCAGACAGAGCTATCAAACAAAAGACTACAAACAATCCACAAGCTAAAATTTGCTTCAAAAAATTCTAAATTTCTGAAAAATCAAAGTCATCTCACACACAGACTGTGAAGAGAGAGATAGAAATATGTTAATTAAATTAACAGAATTCACCCATTTGGGTACATAGCATTTCTTCATACAGTGGACCTCTCCAAACCACCTTTATTGGACTCCACCGGAGGCTACAAAGAAGGTGGCTCTGTGTCTTCATAAATCTTTTTTTCTTTTTTTTTAATTAAGGACTTAAAGAAATTTTTTTGTCTTAGCTTCCCTTTCCTGCATGTATCTTCCCTTCCACTTCTAAATGCTCATCTTATGGCAATAAAAATCAGTGTTTCTCTCCTGCTTTAACTGCATTTCTTTCCCTCCTTACTTCTTCAAAGTTTAACGGGAGAGTTTTAAAGTGCCCTTACCTAGGGCCCTCAACTAGCAGCTCCGCAAAACTGTGTTTGAATAATTCATCAGACTCAATCTTAGAGAGTGACTAATGTGCTAATTATACAGAAGAGTCATTTATAAGGTTGGGTCGGGTGCTCAATGCTAAACATCATTATAAAATATTCATATGGTATTTGGGAATTTTCTGAAAACTGCAGATATGATAGGCATCCATAAAGATGGATAATTTCCTCAACACTATGGTCCTGCTTCACAGAAAAGATTTATCAGAAAACCAGCGTCAAGGACCACTTCTTGGAGAGGTACAATCTATTATGGCTGTGTTTTAGAAATATGCTACCTATGTATACTGCAAAGCTATTTAAAAGTAGCTCATCAAATTGAATGCCTCCCATGGTCACAATGCATCCCTTAATTTATTGTCAAATCTGAACCTAATGTTGTATGTGGACTGTCTTTTAGGAGTTCTTGTTAAAAATGCTTATGAAAGTTCTGGGTGAAACATGAAATTTGGCCATATGTGTTTGACCACAATACTTAACCTTTAACTATACATTTCAGTTATGTTTTAAAGTGAAGAAATGGGAAGCTTTTGATTTATAACAGAAAGTGGAACTTAGTGAAAAATAGATAATGGTATTTGTTGCTGGAACAGGTGAGATTCTTCTTTCAGCAGCAAAAGATGCAACAGGAAACAATAATGAACAAAAACCTACCTCAGCAGTACAATGGCCAGGAAGACTACAGATCCAGAGATGAGATCTACAACAGTTCAAACTGGCACCAAACAAAATATGGTGCCATCTAAAGTATATATGCCATCTTATTAGGAATATTTTTGCTGTCAAGTTAGTATGCCAAACCTCTTTTCATAGGCAATGGAAAAAATTGTTTTCTTGTTTCATTTTAAAATCTGTAGTCAGGTAAACTCATTAGCTGTAATTTTCTAAACTAGACCACGGTTCCTCCAGTTATTAATTAGTATAATTTCTTTCACACACTTTTGAGAAAGAAATGGGCTCATATTGGCCTATATTTTGGTCAGCTTGGATACTGCAGTGTCCCATCACTGTTTCCGCCTTATCTTCTCCTTTTGCTCAAAACAACAAAAATATTCCAGAACAGACCCAAAAGTACCTCTGGGTACCAAGCCAGCCATGGACAGTCCCAGACATGCAAGGAATGCCCAGTGCATTCATGATGTGGAAACAGACTGCTGGACACAGAAAAAATAGTCCTTTTGCATGTTTCCTTCAGGATCAGACCATGTAAAAGAGAACTAATGGAACACTTTCTCTTTTCCTTACAAAAACTGCTAAATATTTGTCATTTCATGTTACTTTCCACTTAGGACGAACATTTTTGCATGCTTAATATCATGATTCTTTGTTTTGGTCACAGTCTTCTTCCACAGGTCAATGGTTGTTCAAGTATATGAACATATCCGTGACTAGGCTGCTGTTTGAACAATGACCTTGACTTCTGATGCCTTCAGGCTGCAACTCCAGTCCCAGCAGGAGATCTTCTGTCAGACTGGATGCTTTTTCATGAGCTTTTTCACATCTTGCTGCTGACATTATTTTGAGCTCTGCTGTCATCATAGCATCTTTCTTAGTCATGGCTTAAAACTTGAAATAACTAATCTAGAGTGCCTTCTTTTCAATACCTCTCTGTCATATAATGTCTCATTTTTCTTACTCTTGACTCTTAAATATATGAAGGGTTATGTGAATTGCAAATGGATTTTGGTAGAAAATAGATGCCAGTTGGAAAAAAAAGCATAACTTTCTCCTGGGCATATATGGACAAAAAAAAGAGTGCATGTTCACAAGAGACAGTTTTAGGAGACTAGGGGAGTGAGCTGGTGATGTATGATGAGCAGTATGAAGCTCTTATATTTGGAAGCATAGGGCTAACTGACAAAGCTAAGTACAGTGAAGACAGTCCTAAATCTATGAAAACTAAATCTAATTGGAAAATAAAGAAAAACTTCAACAGTAAAACTTAGGGCAAGGATGATTTTTCAGCGATATGAATTTCACCTACTATATCTAAGGGATTCTCTTGCAAGGAGCCAAGAGAAAGCTAGCTATTATAAACAAGCGTTCATTAAAAATCTCAATCAGTTTTTACTGACCTGGAGAAGGGGAAAAGGTAGCAGAGAATAAACAATAAATCACTTAAAATCCCACAGAATCAAGTAAACAGTGCTTCATTTAATATATCTGCCCAACAAAGGAAGCTAAAAGTCACCTAGATTAATTATCTAGTTTGAGAATGTATATGAAAAGGAAATAGTAATGGGTAATTGGGATATTCTGACTATATAAGCAAATAGTATGTGTATGTTAATTTCAGAGATAGAGAAAAAAGTATCCCTATTTCAGTAAGAAAGGATCTTTAACTTTGCTGTCCTGTGGAGAAGAAAGAGAACTATATGTTTGCTATACACGGTCACAAGTGGTGTTCCCCAGGTCTGAGTTTTCGGGCCAGTCTTGTTTAATATCTTTATCAATAATCTGGATGAGGGTATCAAGTGTGCCCTCAGTAATTTTGCAGGTGACACCAAATTGGGTGGGAGTGTCAATCTGCTCGAGGGTATGAAGGCTCTGCAGAGGGATCTGGGCAGGATGGATCAATGAGCTGAGGTCAACTGTATGAGGTTCAACAGGACTCAGTGCTGGGTCCCGTGCTGGGTCCCATGCTGGGGTCACAACAACCCCATGCAATGCTACAGGCTTGGGGAAGAGTGGTTGAAAAGCTGCCCAAAAGCTGCCCGGCGGAAAAAGACCTGGGGGTGTTGGTCAACAGCTGGCTTAATATGAGCCAGCAGCATGCCCAGCTGGCCAAGGTGCCCAACAGCATCCTGGTTTGTATCAGAAATAGCATGGCCAGCAGGACTAGGGAACTGATTGTCCCCCTGTACTCAGCACTGGTGAGACCGCACCTCAAATACTGTGTTCAGTTTTGGGCCCCTCACTACAAGAAAGGCATTGACATGCTTGAGTGTGTCCAGAGAAGGGCAATGAAGCTGGTGAAGGGTCTAGAGCACAAGTCTTATGAGGAGCGGCTGAGGGAACTGGGGTTGCTTAGCCTGGAGAAAAGGAGGCGGAGGAGGAGACCTTATCACTCTCTAGAACTACCTGAAAGGAGGTTGCAGTGAGGTGGGTGTCAGTCTTTTTTCCCAAGTAACAAGTGATAGGGCAAGAGGAGATGGCCTCAAGTTGCGCCAGGGGAGGTTTAGAATGGAAATTAGGAAAAATTTCTTCACTGAAAGGGTTGGCAAGCCCTGGAACAGGCTGCTCAGGGAAGTGGTGGATTGCCCATCCCTGGAGGTATTTAAAAGATGTGTAGACATGGCGCTTAGGGACGTGGTTTAGTGGTGGACTTGGCAGTGCTAGGTTAGCAGTTGGACTCGATGATCTTAAAGGTCTTTTCCAACCTAAATGATTCTATGATTCTATGGGAAGGAGAATCCCATGTGACGCAAAATTTATTGGGCAGGTATCCATCCTGAAGAGCTCACAAGTGAAGCTGAATCTTATTTCCACTTTGGAAGAATGCGTAGAGTCCTTACAATTTAAGCTCATATATTTCAACTCAAAAATTTCTGTTTAGACTGTTTTGAATACTGCTAATAACTTAAAGATTGAACATCTTTGGTTAGACATGGATTACTTTGCTGTGTTTGTTTACTCACTATGTTTATTAGATACATGGTTTACATGAATCCTTCCTTGCCAGCGAATTGCAGATCTTCATTCTGTTAATGCAGTGAAGCTGTCCCTTGAAAGTGGGCATATGAGTGAATGATCATGCAGTGCTCCCTAGAAAATCAGACATTATGGAATGTATTTAAAAGCTCAGTGCTTTTTTTCAGTTTCTGGTTTAACTAAATCTTTGTTTATGCAGATGACTATATCTGAATATACCACTGACTTCAGCTCAAGCCCTTTTCATATATGGCTGCATAAATGAGATATATTTAGATTCTGGTAAAATTAACAGGCTGTTTCTGGAATTATTCTCTATATTCTCTCTTTAAGAGCCATAAAGATTTTTCACTATAATGAGTATTTATATAAACATAGAGTCATAGAGCGCAATATGCCAGATGGTTGCACTGCCATTCAGAGGGACCTCGAAAGACTAGAGAAGGAGGCAGACGGAAACCTCATGAAACTTAACAAAGGGAAAGGCAAAGTCCTGCCTCTCAGAAGGGATAACCTTAGGGACCTCCACACAATGGGGGCCAATTAGCTGGAAAGCAACTTTGCAGAAAAAGACCTGGGGTTCCTGGTGGACAACAAGCTGACCATGAGCCAGCAATGCACCCTCACAGCAAAAAAGGTTGACAGCGTCCTGGGCTGTGTTAGGAGGAACATTGCCAGCAGATCAAGGGAGGTGATACTTCCCCTCTCCTCAGCATTGGTGAAGACATACCTGGAGTCCCAAGACCATCCTAACAATCAGACCTCTGCACTGAAAGCACTGTATCACAGAAACACAGAATAGCTGAGGTTTGAAGAGACCTCTAGAGATCATCTATTCCAACCCCACTGCTCAAAGCAGGATCAGCTAAAGCAGCTTTCTCAGAGTATCTCATCTGTATAAATTCAGTTAATATTTCAAACTAGCTGCTACAGTCCATAATGTAAAGACGTTATGAGGAAGACGCATCATAGAATTTCCCTCTAACTGACCCAACATACACGTTTACTCTATTATTGCTTTTAAAAGGCTCAAGCTAGCTGATAAACCTTTTTTTCCATCGATGAGAAATGAACAAGTTTCAATTGTTCTTGAGAAAGGATAGACAGAAAATTATTTACAATTTTACATAGGCTGGGATTCTATATGAAATTATAAACATGAACATGCACACACATGCAAACGTGAGCTCAGACCTTTCATAATTTAAAATAAAAAATGCAATCATTTAAAGCATTGAAAGACATAAAAGAAATTTTTTTCCATTAATGCTTACAGGAAAATATGGAAACTATGGAAAATTAATCTGATTGCTTGCATACTTCCAGATAGTACTGATAAAAAGAACCTAGAGTGGGCTACATGACATTAGTTGGAAGGTATTACCAGCCAGGCAGATTCCTGTTTTCCACTCTGATTAATTGATTAAAAAACTTGTAAGAAAAACAGTAGCATTCAAAAAAATCAAAAAAACCAAAACCCAAAGAGGCTTATTCACAAATATTCAGGACTCTGAAAAACACAAAATAATTTGATAGCTTTGGAAATTTTTCATGTTGCAATATCTATTTCTCAAGAGCAGTGAATTTCAAATTACTTTTACTTAATTCCCATGTATGCAACTTAGGTAGCTAAAATGTCACACTTGATTATTTGGAAGAATAATTGTTCTTCTTGTGGCTGGCTTCACATGAGACCGATTACCCTAGAAGACTTCTATACCTTTGTTTTTGTTTAAAGTAGTGATGCACAGGTAGTAAAAGTAGCAAAGATACTATTTTTGTTTGTCTCCCAGTGATGTTTATTTATTGAAACTACCTATTTTGGAGCAGCTGTCTCTGTGACAGTGGCCACCATCTGTGAAATGCATCTAGAGAATGGCCCCAGTTAATGTATTGCTGTGACAGCTTCTTGCCCTCAGCTGAAGACCCAGCCCCATTTTTGTACTGATTCGACACCAGGGAGAATTTCCAGAAGAATCTAATATTTTGGTAAATGAGTTATGAACACATTTCTGAGAATTCAGAGGGATTTTCAAGGAAAGCACAGATCTTCACAGGGGAATTTTTCTGTAGTTTTCTGCTTTCAAGCTCCTTGTATGTGAACTTTTTATGCAATGAAAGGATCTCAACACATAGCACTGGGACAATGTGTCTTGCAAAGTAATGCATTCACCTATTCCTGCAGTGAAAATGAGTGGGAAGAAAGTTTCATGTCAGTGAAGAATCTGAAGATGAGTGGTAAATCCTGAGGAAAGGTTTAAAACAAAAAGAGATTATGCACTTAGCAAATAATACCTCTGCTTTTTGTTAGCTCTGCTCAACACTACTGGCCAATTTCCTCCTAGGGAATGAATGTGGGGGTTTTTTTGATATCCTGCGTGTAGCTTCTCTGTGCTCTAAACCCTGGATTTGGGAGATTATGCAATCTTGCAGGCTGGTATAGCTTATATCTGTGGGGTAAGGTCAGCACAGTTCTCTGAACATTTTTTCTCTTATGTGTAAATGCAATAAAACCAATGGTATTCATGAACACATTGCACTTCTGGTGATATAACATTAATTGGCTGTGAATAAAGCCAAATGTATCCTGAAATGTTAATGTTTGTAACTTCTGTTTTCAGTGCTTGTTTCTTGCACTATTTACTGATTGTGCAATAATCTCTCTACCCACCCACCTTTCCTGCTGCCTCCCTTCACAATACCTGTGGAGGGTTCATTAAGAGTTTATAATATTTTATTTGTGAGTTTCATTCATTAATTCAGACTTTTGTATTTTTAATTTTTTCTTTGGAATTATTTCTTTTATATGTTGTTGAGGATCTTCACAGTTAACACTGGAAAACAGATTAATAGGCCCCATACAAAAAGTAATCAATCAAGAATTCTTGCCAGGGGCTGGCAGGATAGCGATCCTCACCGGCCAGGGCCCTTCCCCCACCCCAGTCAGGAGACTGGAGGCAGACAGGAGGCAGACAGGGGCAGCCCCAGCTCTGAGCACTGGGCACCTCCCTGGGGATGGGGATAGGCCAAGGCCAGGCGAGGATGTTGGGCGGGGGTCAAGATCAGGCCCGATGAAAGGACCCAGGGTTTGACACAGTCCCAGGATGGCTGCACAGGGTTGTGGGGATGGGGACAGGGATGGGCCAAGGCTGGGCTGGTACTGCAGGTGAGCCTGGCTCAGTGAGTCCCATGGCCGAGCTGGGGATGGCTGTGGGGAGCTGGAGACTTACCCTCCTGTGACATTACTGGGGCAGGGGCTGGTGGTCCTGGGGGGCTGACATGGGGTCCTGGGCCAGGAGTAGGGTGGGGGGAGCCCTGGGGAGGTGGGCAGGGACAGTCAGGGCTGGGAGTGCCTTCAGGCCCATGACATTGTCTGATGTGTTTTAAATCAGAAAATCTTTTTCACAAAGAAAGAACTGACAACAAATAAAGTGAACTAGTTGAAGAATGGATGAAGTGAACCCAAATAGAAGATAATTATTCCCATACGAATTCTCCTCATATAAATTATTTATTCCCATGTTAGGGAATTCCCATACTAGGGAAAATTCTAATTCATACTGTAAATAATGTCTGGAGAAGTCTTTTCAGATGTTGCTCAATGATTTGTTCTGTCTCTGGAGCAAATGAGATAAAATGCTGTAATTTAGCTAAGAAGAGGCACACAGAAGCTAAAAAAAATGGTCACAGTTCTGGCTGAAGTGTGCTAAAATTTGAAAATATGTTTTTCAACATGACTGACCCCCACCATTATTATTTGGGTGCCTTTCATCTGACTTCCATTAGGTAAATATATCTTCTCTTAATTCCAGGAGTTACTACACATTCCAGACAAATCAAGTGTTCCCCAAGTTTACAGTTGAAAATATTGGCTCTCATGAAAAAGAATCATGAATTTGAGGTTATAGAGAGAAGGCGCTTACACTAAAACAAAGATTCTTTCAACATTTTGTATTTTCCTAGAGGAATATTTTAAGTGTCCTGCATCCTTCATTTTGGGTTATTTTCATGAATGAGTGCTTCTTCTAAGTTGTTGGCAGTTAACTACTTAGCGCCAATGACTTGTGTGCAGCAAAAGATGAGAACATCAGATGCTCTTCTATCAGAAAGGGTTATTCATTTCTCTAATTCATTTTATGACTCGTTCTTCCCCACCTACTTCAATTTTTCTTACAGTTAAAAATTTGGATTTTTCTGAAGAAACCTAATACAAAAGGAAAACCTCACTACAGACCTTTGTATTTTCTTTTTTTAAAAAAATTGTATCATTCATGAAAGAAAAATATTACTTGACATCCCATTTTTAACTGAAGATTTTTCCTAACTATGATCAGGGTCCAACAAAGGTTGTTGGATAAAACCACTGTTTTTCATTGCTTGTCTGTTTATGCTTTATGTCAGATGTATTACCTTGCTTGTGTGATGGCAAATAGACAATTTTCCTGTTACAAACTCATAATATATTTATTTGCTACTCTTATTGTATTTGTTTTTAACTGTTCGGCAGTGTACAAAGCTGGCATATGTCTCACCAGATTATAAATTCTACAAAGCTGTTAGCATTTTGTGAAGTATCATAATGTACTCTTGACTGATCTTTTATTACCAAAGGCCTCAGTCAGCCATTGAAGACTGAAACTGGCAGACTATTTAGCGTGCCCTAAGTGTAACTTTGAGACAGCAGGAGCTAGAGCTTTCTGTAATTATACTCCCTGATTGTGGAATCTGCTCCCTATTGAGACTGGAAGAGCAGCATCTGTTGTGACATTTAGGTTAAAATTAAAGAGGTGCACAAGTTTGTTGATGCATTTAACTGTGGGGAATCATCTTAATTATTATTTTTAAATTGTTTTTGTAAAGAAAAAGAACATTAAAATAAAGCTGTGGAAAAGACTTCACATTGTTATGTTAAGAGACTATTTTAAATTGTAAGTTATTATTTGTCCACAAATGAAAGGAAAAGAAAAGGTAATCAACACCATGAACACAGAATAAAAGACACAGTCTGGATTCTGAGAAAACAGTTATTGCACCCTTATTAGTTCATTCATGCATTCTCCCCACCCCCATCCTATTTGTACAGTACTTGTCAGTACTTTATACATGGAGAGGCTGGTATTTGCCCTAAGAAACGTAAGCTATGAAACTGTATTTCTAATTAGTTTTGTCTTTAAAACTAGCTCAAAATCACAGAAAGAAATTTCTCACTTCATTTAATTAGAAGGTGATTTTTTTCTGGGTCGGCTGGGTCACTTAGCTAGTATGCCACTGATTCAGAAGATTATATAATTTTTCAAATATTCTTGTTTTTAAATATTCTGTTTTATAGCTGCTACACATTCCCTCAGCAAGTAATTTTCTTCTACACTATTTGTTTTCTATTAGATCACAGCATTCTCCTAGAAGAATTTTCTTTTTCATTATTAGGACAGGCTGTATTTAACACTGGAATTCTTACTGCATGTCTATAAAAGTGTCCATACAAAATGGGATAAATCTCCTTTTCAGAATTTCACTAATTTGTCCTCACAACACTAACTTTTTAATATAAACTCTTTCTAATACGTTATATCTTTCATGTACGTTATCATAATTAAACGATGGAAACACATCTGAGTTTTGTAATCCTAATGTAAATAGAGCTCAAAACTAGTCAGTGAGTTATGGCCAGGGCTGTTGACATTTTGTGATCCACAAGACAAGAAAATATACATTTCCTTCTCTGCATAAAGTACCTATTTGATCCTGTAGTTCTTGCTAGGTCTACTTGTCTTCGCACTTCTCCCACAGGATCTCCTGGCCAAGAAGAGAGAACCAGATTCCTATTGCCCTTTACTCCTTGGCTGGCAATTGTCTGTTTTGAAGTCTGCGAGTTAGGTATACCTAAGTTACTGTAAACTATGCTGAATGCCAAAATGAATTAAATCTTAAATTTACCAGTGCCTTGTAGATACCATCTCTCAGAAGCATTTCATTCTGGAGGACTATGTCCATAGTGATTCTTCTTTGAAGACGTCCCATCCCTGGAGCTATCAAGATGCATCTAGCTTAGAATGCATGACCCATCTTGAGGACAGTCTGAAATGTCTATAGATAGGACATTAGTGGCAGTTGTCACATAGCAAGAGAGATAAAATATTTTGTTCAAACTGGGGCTTATTCAGTTTAAAATACAATGAAATATATATTTGGAAAATCTTCCTTATTTTTATTATGAACAGAAAGAACTGTGTTTTTTAATAATATGTTCTCATACTCATTTTATAATTACTATCAATTTAATTTTTGAGCTTGGTAAGAAATCTCTCGCAAAAGGTTTTAAGAATCCTCTCACATTATATAGACCTTTGGGGGGGGAAAAAAAAAAGAAATAGTAGAATAATAGCTAGCAATTTGCTTGCTCAGGGAGTAGATTTATCTTTCCTTCATAGTAAACTGCTAGTAGAGTTTCAGGTTTGTGTTGGTCTTCTCTATTAAAAATAAATTGTACAAGACTGTGAGTCGTTTTTATTATCAAAATATTCACCATCTAATGAAGGACTGTTCCAAAGGATAATTTGAAAATATCATATGCAATGAATTGAAAGGGGGTAGAGGTGAAGTTGTTCTGTACTCTGGAATGATTCCAGAATTCTTTTCTCAGTTCTGAGGACTATGGAAAGAATAAGCATGGGCACATATGTTTTAAAACAGTTTCTCTGCTGAACAGCTTCGAAAGGACAATACAGTTGAGCAACACAGCGAGTCTAAAAAACCACTTATCTGTTCACTTAAGAGTTAATAACTTCTTGTGTGCAAGTACATGAACAGTGCCATAGAGCAGATGTAGTTTAAGTATTAAGTACATTCTAATCTAAAACTTGTGATGGATAATTTTCAGGTGGATCTGGCAACATTTTCCCTTCAACTCCAGCCAGTGTACTTTTTAAAGGAAATAATTTGCAGAATTCCACCTGTACCTATAGTATTCCAGCCTTCTGTGATGTTTCTTTTCAAGTTTCTAGAAAGCTGAAGCTCTCAAAACTCTTTCATTTAAGAGAAAGAAAAAAGCCATATTGAAAACATCCACTCTTTCTGCCAGCAATATCAATCGTCATCACTGATGAAGATGTCAGTCTGAAGTACCTGCTGGGCAAATAGTCACAAGTCTGCAGAGTAGCTTATACTTCAATAATATCCATGAAACCATATTTCCCATTGGTATACATAGGCAGATTTATCAAAATACACTTATTTGTTCATTTTAAGTAAAAAAATACTCCTCTATATGCTTATGTCAATACATTTTCTTTTCAATAGACCAGCATATGTCAGAGAACATGCAGCAGGGACTTTTTGGTGGCTCATGCTCCTGACCACCAGACAGAAAAATTAATGAGGGTTCTCAGTGTGAGTAGTAGTCTCAGTTACAAGCCTTAGCAAAATTAATGTGCTTGCTTTTGGAAGAAGAGAAAAGGTGTATATGAGGTATGAGGATAAACAAAAAAATAGGTGGTAGATGGGAAAAATTATGAGGTGTAGTGGAGCTTCTTGGTTTGAAAACACAGGAAAATTCTCTTTCCTGTCATTCCTCCAGTATAGGAGAGTGAAAATGTTCTGCAAGCCTGTAGAGAGAAACCAAAAGGACTGAGAGATGTCTGTCTCCTAGTCCAGCAATGAAGGGAAGACTGAGAAGCTTCTAGAGAAATGGATAGAAGGCTGTCAATGGCTGGTGATGTTGTAGATGGAAAATCCCTGAAAGCAGGATAATCATACAGTTATTGTAGTCTAAGGAACCTCAGAGCTAGAAAACTGCTAAAGAACTAGATAGAGTAACAGTAATTAAAATGAGAGAAAATGTCCTGAATGTGCTGGAGAGCCATAGCCCAAAGTTCAGAGGTCTAGCATGAAGCTGGGATCTTTCTTAAGCATTTTTCAACTTACTAGGGTCACATTGTATTTAATGCTTGCTGTATTCATTAAGTACTGATGCAAGTGAAGAGTAAGATTCTACATTGAGAAACAATTAAAATGAAAACTTTACTCAGACTTTTACTTTGAGTTTTCACTGCAACCTTGAGTATTCACTGCTGTACACAGCTTCTGTTCCCTACACCAATAAAATAAGTGTATGTGAAATATGCAATGGGAGGAATTGCACCTGTTGAAGACAAATCAAGAATCAAAGTGACTAGAACAGATCTGTAGCAAGTGCAAAAATTTGGTAGGTAAGTGTGATTCTGCAGGATTTCTATAGGAAAGCCATACTGGCTCAGGCCAAGGGTCTGTCTGAGGCAGTGGCCACAAGCAACACCAAGGGAAGATTAAGAACAAGGGAAACAAATTATAGTTCCCTCTGATACTGTCCTATCATCTAATTACATTCTGCTTTGAGGATTTCCTGAACCTAAAGTGACTTCTTTAACCTCTTTGGATCTCTTTTCTTTATGGTCACAGATATTTTTCCATGCACAATAACCTATGGTCAGAAATTTAGAAATTCTGTTATTTTTTCTATTAAGAACTAGGTCATTTTATTCGGTTTGAGCTTGGCTCTTACTGCCTTCATTTAATAATCTCTTATTTTTGTAATAGGAGAGACAGCGAATAGTATTTTCCTATTCACACTCTTCATTATGGTCTTGTAGGCTTCTGGCATTTCCTTTATGTGGTCTCCTTTCAAGCATGCAGAGCGTGTTTTCTCAACTGTTGTTATATGTAAGATCTTTCACACTTTTGAACACTCTTGTGTTTCTCTGAATCTTTCT
>VYZW01002007.1:1029-12547 GCA_013401315.1 Balaeniceps rex | reverse complement strand
TGATTTTAAAAAGGACTTCTGGAAACCTAGCACTAGCTGTACAAGTACAAATAACTTTTTCTGCTCTCTAGAGCTAAGTATTTACACAAGTCCTCATTCTACATACCCAAACTAAAGTCTCTCTGGTGACCCTGCTAGGTAGGCTGAAGGTTTGTGTAATGTCTGGTGGCAGAAGATTCAGGCACAGGAAGTGGGGCTGGTCACTCTGACTGTTACTTCTGGGACTACTGAACATTGCTTTTTTAAGTGTGGCCTGTGCTTAGGGTTAGATCTGATTGAATGAAGGCTGTTTTTTCATATGTCATAACACCAGCTGGGAAAAGCACCCTTTGCCACATCTTGGTGTCCTCTGTGCCTTTTAATTGTAAGACATGGTGAGAAAGCAGAGTTTCTGTGGGGAAGACACCCTATTGATCTCTGATTTAAAACCACACAGATTCTTCGCTTTTAGCTTTTCCAGCTGCTTGAGCACTGCCTTCTTTCTTTTTACAGAAGCTGTTCAAAGTCATTGCTCCTCCACTGAATGCTGGGAAGTCTCTCACAGGTACAGAGTTTTCCCTTTAAGGGTTTCTAGTTTTGATATTTGATATTTTGAATCTGTCTAGTCACTTCCAGCAGAGGGATGCAAAAAGGAAATACATACACAATATAAGGGTCTTGGGGAACAGAAAAATGTTCTAGTACTATTTACTGTGCGTAAAGCTGCTCAACGTACTGTGTGTAAAACTCTGCATGTGTGTCAGATTACATGTTTTGCTAACAGCTTGGAAAAAGAATTACATCTCTGTATGTTGTCTTGCAAAGAAAAGATGACAAATAATTTTTGTTTTGTAGATGAGCAGGTGGTAATGGGCAACAAGCTGCTTGTATATATAAGGTAAGGTCCTTTAGAAAGTGTGTGAGGTGTTGCCTAGTGGTGGCACCAGATTTTTAACTCACTATAGTTGCATAATGTTACAGTGTGTTTCAAGGTCTGAGAGATCGCGTAAAATAGCAATGGCTACTTTGTACAGCTGACTTAAAGTTACAATGGCTTCTTGTTACGCATCGTGTAAGTGGATAGGTAGGATAAAGTTGGAGACTTAGACCTCAAGGTACTGCAGGTATGCCAAGACCGTGTCTTTATCTTTAAAATTTGGTTAGAGTGAGTTCTTTGTCCTGTGTGTGACACAGTGCTCCTTGAACAAGGACTTGAAAAGCTGAAAAGCTTTAATAGCCTGAAAAGCTGTATTTTAGCCCTTTCTGCTATGCCTTTTGGGATAGCTGTGCTCAGTTGCTGCTTACTGTGTTGCCTATAACTTGCAGGAAGTCATTCTGAGATTGCACAGTAGTGATTAATTAGTGAATTCCCTTTCTGGAATCTATTCGAGATCGTGAACATTAGATTCTGCATTATTCCTGCTTCCTAAAATGCAAGAGTAAAGATTTTTGTGAGAAATACTGAGTTTCCTCATTACTTTTCTGCTGTGGAATGGCATACCTCAGATGCAAATTCATGCAGTGCATTGGCTTATTGTGTATTAACAGCAGTTCTGTCTGCAATGCTTACTTTCATGATTTACAAAATAAATTTTTTTGGCTTGTTTTAAGAGCATCCTGAAAACTAACTCAAAAAATAAACTGTTCTCCTCAATCTGTTTAATGTCAGGACGTATTAAAAATGCCTTTCTCCCCCTTTTCTATAGCTGCTGCTTGGCAGGCCGTGCATATCCATTGGGCGATATTCCTGAAGATCTGGTACCTTTGGTTAAAAATCAGGTGAGCAACCTTTTGGAAGGAAACTTTCCCATATGAGGTTTTTAGAAGAAGCTGCCTATGTCTTATTTCATGGGTTTCTGATAGAAAACTATTATCAATCTGATAGCTGTATCCTTGTGATATCATTGTATATGACTGTAAATACCAAATAAATTTTTAAAGAATGAAATCAAATGGTTGTTGCAATCTGAACATTTAAACTTAATATTTTTCTTTCAGCTGTAAATTGGGGTGTGGGAACATAGAGTTCTTAGTGGCACTAATTTTGATTGATTTTATTTCCTTATTCTTTACCACAAAGGTACCAGAAATTTGTAGCTGTCTCTTCTTTCTAAACTTGACTATGACATGTCAAATATGAGAGGATCTTCTCTGTTTTCAAATGTATGTAACACGGGATTGACAGGAGTAGAAAGTGAGATAACATCAAAGAACATTAACTAAATATTCCTTCCTCTGTTTGGCTGTTGCTAAAACTTCAGTTTGTGTTGGAGTTTTCCTGCCTCGGATATTACACCTCTGGCCTCTTTGCACAGCAAAGTGTAAAGTTCAGCACAGGCTTTTTCCACGATGAAGGTCCCATTAGATGCATTTCTCTCAGTCTTTGCCCTAGTATCCTGTCACCATACCTTCACCTCTGAGGCTTCTCCAGTCTAGGACACGCATGCATCTGATCTCTAGGTGTAATTCCCATGTGTAGGGTGAATATGTCTGCCCTACCACTTAAATCCGGATCACATATACATCCACTTAGTAAATGGGTGGATGAGGTGGAGTGTGCCATGACTGCTGAGTTAGGTAGTATTAGGTAGAGTTCAGTAGGTAGAAATGTCTCTACTAAGTAGCTCTTGGTTGCAGGTTTCTCTGAGGCTTTTGATTTTATGATTGTAATTATATTAGTGTGTGTTCATGCTTGTCTGTGCTCATCAAGACACTGTATTTGCTGAAGATAAATTTCCAGCCTTGTCGTAACTGCAGGTATTCAGCTGAGGTCAAGAGCGCATTGTAATCAAGTGCTCCAAACTGCATCCTTTTACCCTTGGCTAGCAGGGTCAGCCAGCTACCTGTTGCAGTGATGGCTGCTCCTCTGCCAATTCACACAGTCGTATGCAGGCAATTGTTTGCCAGAGCTGCTTAATAGGTTCAGAGATGTGCTGTAACACATCTCTCCTTAGGCTTATCTCAGGAACCCCTCTTGAGAGCCTCCTTTGGCAGAAAGGAGATTCTAGGGGCCACAGAACTGGGAAAGGGTTTAACATTAGATGTCTTTTGGTACTTGGAGAGAAAGGAAGATGCAGTCAGTTCTGAACTTAAACTCCTGTATCCTAGCATTTGATTCCAGTTGATGTGATTCCAGCTTTTTGTATGGGGATTTTTGGGTTGGCCTACAGCTTACATTCCTGTTGTTCCTAATGTCTATGACTATACCTGAGGTTTGGAGCTGAGGTGAATCTGTGATGGCTGTGAGGTCTGTGGTTCAGGCTGTTTGACAACTCCTTCCCTTATGTCCTTATTACTGCCTCCTGCCCACAGAACTGAAGGGAAGAGGCTTTCCCAAAAGACTATTTCACAGTGATGGTGTTTGGAAAGACATTTTCCTTTTTATGATAGTCAGTGCCACTTTGGGACAACTTAAAAGGTAGCCAGTTTCTTCCTTCAGTTGAGAAAAGGCATAAAGCAACCCATGGCTTGAAATTTTTCAGTCTTGTGGTGACTCTGTTAAGATTGTCTGCTTTCTCAGTCTGTTCCAGCTCTGGTTAGGAAGCAATAGGCTGGTACTACACTCTTCTTCATCCACCCATCTTGGCCATCCTTAGTTTGGGAGAGTTGGCATATAAGGCAGGATCTTAGCTGCTTCAGAAGTGTCTATATGTATGTTTATAGGGTCTGAAGCTGCTTGTTTTACACCCTGTGGGCTGAGCATGGGCTCACTACCCATCTCTCATTCTTTTGTTGTTCTGCCTAGTCCCTCTAGGAAGAACTGTGACCTACCATCCAAATCATCTTCCCAGGGCACTTCAGGAACAGCAGCTGATGCCTTAAGGCTTCTGTGTGCTGCTATTATCCTGTGACAGTGCAGGCTTATCCTACTGTTCTCCTTTGGGACAAGGTTTGATTCTTGAGCTACATCTCTTCATGTTGTTCTTTGCCACCCTGTTCAGTGGACCATCTTTGGCTGACCAGATTCGTCACACTGTTCTGAGTCTGCAACAGTAGCTTTCACATCGGGAGAGATAGCCTTTTCCATCTGGATTGCCCAAGAGATTGGCAGGTTGTTTCAAGGCAACAAGTATTATTGCATATGCCTTATATATTTGTTCAGGACAGGTGTGAGCATGTTCTTAATGGTTTCATTATAGCGCGAGAGTACTGAGCTAAAATCACAGTGAACTTATGCCAAAAGTATGACTAGACATGCAGGTTACATGTCATGAAAGTTGGCTTGGTCACTACCAAATAAATCTCCTTTCCTTATTCATTATTTCAATCAGAGCCCTCAAGCTGACTGTTTCTTTCTCTTTAAGCTGCGTCTGAAGCTTGGCCTAAGGCAAAGCTTAACTCCTTTGGAGTCATCTCTGACAATTTCTTAAAACAGAGGACGCTCCTGATCATCATTTTGTGCTCATAAAACTCTTTCCTGAGTTTCTGGCCAGTTTTACCGCAAACATTTTTTTGGGGTCTCTAGCATTTCACTTCAGTTTCAGGGTTTCAGTAAGAGGAATCGCTTTCTGTTTTGCACTTTCTCTTTGCAGTACAATGGAACAGATGTTTTTTGGTTGTGGGGTGAGTTTTTTGTGGTTTTGTTTTGGGCCTTTTTTTTTTGTTTGGTTTTTTAAATGCTAATCCAGAGCTTGTAGCTATATGTATGTGGTAGCTCTGGGTTACTGCAAACCCTTTCCTCACAGGGTGTGCAAACCAGTCTGGCTCCCCTTTGCTGGATCAAGCGCTAGGCTGTTGCCCTCTCCCACGGTCCTTATCAAGTTGTCCCCTGCACACGCTGCAGCTGGCACAGCAACAGACTGTGGCTCAAGGTCTGAGGGGAAGCGATAGCGCAACCAGCAGCAGTAGCTCTGGGCAGGAGCCATTTTATGGCTTTCCTTTTTATGACCTCTGGTAGTGTTCCTGAGAGCTTGGCTTAAGTAACACCTTTATGTCTGGATACTTGAATCCACGCTAGCAACAGTCAGGGTTTTTTGTTTTGTTTTCTTAAGAGTTCCTAGCTGGCAAGTGGGTATGAGGTTCAAGGAGGCCAACGGGGAAGGTTGTGGGTCTGAAAGTCTGAAACTCCTCCTGGCTTCACTGCCACTGTGGTGACAGGAAAATTAACTTGGAATAGGAGTAAATGGGAGAATGTGGCATTTCCTGAGGATGGCTGGGAGAGCATATTGCCTGTCAGTTCTCCATGGGATCCCAGTGTGCATCTCGACACATACTCACGAGTGCTAGCCAGTCTGCAGCAGTCTGCTCTCTTTCTGCTGGTAGCCAGTTCTGTTGTGAGTGTGTTTGAGACAAGTGGAGTTGTCGCTGCCCTGTTCATTCTCTGGCAGGGTCTGGACACCTCTGCCAGTGTTTCAATAAAGGGAGTTGCCTTCATTTTGAAAGACATGCTCAAATTTCAGGAACTAGAAAGTCAGTGGAGAAGGTAGAGAGTTGAATAGCACTGAAGTCAGTCTTTGCAGAGCCAAAAGCTTTGTGCCTCAAAGTGAGGGGCAGACTGACTGGCTCTTCCCAAGGGAACTACTGACAAGGAGAGGAGCTGTGCCCTGCATAAGGAGGAGCTGCACAGCTTCTCAGGAGAGCTGCCAGCAAGGGGAGGGAGTTATCTAATTTAAACACTTCGGTCTGCAAGTATAAGCCTTAATTTTTGCTTGATCTTAAATTTTGATTGATCTTAAACTGGTTAGCAAGTCTAAGGAGGGGGAATTTTTTTCTTACTAACAAGCAGCAGAAAACATCATTCAAGTAAGAACACTGATGGACTTCTAAGGTACTTTAAAGCTCAAGTAATGGTAGTGATGCTGCTTTCCCATGTGCTTGTGCTATCAGTTATCTGAAATCCATAGGAAATCTGCTGCATTTGAATTTTCATTGCAGGTCTTTGAATTTCTCATCCGGCTGCATTCAACTGAGGGATCTGTGGATGAAGAGGTCTACCCTTATGTTCGTACCTTGCTGCACTTTGACACTCGGGAATTCCTTAATGTTCTTGCTCTGGTAAGAGATCGCTGGTCTCCTCCAAGAGAAAAATGCAACACCAGTTCTTCCATCATCTATGTCATGGTTGCATGATCTGTAAGATTCCTAATGAAAAGTTCATGCTTTAGCAAAACCAGTAGTTACTGGCTTCATGCAGGAACAGTTTTGATGTGTGTTCTATAAGATATCAGAGGAGATCATAATAGTCCTTTATGTCCTTAAATTTAAATTGATGAACATGACATTATACAGTGAAGACTCTGGTAACAGAGGCCATCTTTAAAGCACAGGTAAAACAAGAATAATGTATTTGTAAAGAGTGTTTTAGTACCTACATCTTTCTCCTGCATAAAGATTCATCTTTCTTCCTTTCCAAATTTCTTGAATTTCCTCTGTCTATTTGGACCTGTTACTTTTACCTGAATATGTAAGAACCGTTTTGGTAATTACAAAAGAGCAAATTGTATCTTGGAACCTGCTGCTTAGGTGATATGCACAGAAAGGACTTAAAAGCATTGTCAGCTTTGTGATATGGCTGCTGCTTTGTGTTTGCTTGTATTTCTGGGGTTGGCAGTGAAGAGCATTCTTCTCAAGGTGTCAGTGTTTTGTCTCATGCAGACTTTTGAAGACTTTAAGAATGACAAGCAAGCTGTGGAATATCAGCAGAGAATTGTGGACATACTTCTGAAAGTGAGTGTGCCTAAAAATTAACCTCTGTGTTTACATCTGACTGATTATGTACAACACTGTGAAGTATAGCCTGTAATTTGGATGAGGTGTTTCCAGTCCTGCCCTGGATGACACCTCTGAGAAGGTGGTGGGCTGAAGCATGGATTCACCTCAGCCAAGGCTGTTGGTTGGATGTTCAGAAGTGATGCTTCATGCACATTAAATATGGTGACAGAGGGGTCTCCTTTCCTGTCTGTGATTTCACCTGGGTTGTACTTTGTTGTCAAATTTTTCCTCTCCGCACTGTTAAGCTTATTTTTATCTGCTTCTCGTTGATTCCACTCCCTGATTCTTTCTGAGCAGGAAGAAAGGTCCCGGGAATCCTGTGCTTGGCAGGGTGCCAATGCTCTTCTGATAAAACCCTGCTCCCTGTATCTCTAAATGCTGTGTTTGGGATGTAACATACCCAGAATGACAGGCCTATCTTTAGTAAATGGGAGAGAAGAGGAGTGTCAGAGTTATCAGCCTGGTGCTCTAGAAATCACTTGTCATCTGCAGACCATGTTCCTTAACAGTGAATGTTCTCATTAAAAGTTATCGCTGCCAAATGCCGTTTGCTTTCCCCTTCAAAGCTGTCAGCATTAATAATGAGTAATTCCACTTGGAAGCTGTTTATGTATAAACATGTCATAAGTAGCATTTCCCTGTCACTGTCATTGATAGATGAGAGCAAGGGCACCAGTGAGTGAATTCAGTGACAGCGCTGCTGCAGTAGGCTGTGTTGGAGGGCCTGAGATAATGCCACTGTGGGGGAACTCTTGTGAGCCTGCCTGAGTAGGACATTGCTGTAAGGATGTTAGTTAGCCCTGTGCTGGGTTAGACTATGCTTTTTTGTGTGTCTTTAGCTGCTGTCAGCAGGAGGTGGCACACTGCAGCTGTGTTCTGGAGCTACTGTGGGATGTGTTCCTGTGGCACGGTGTAGGCTGGATGGAGCTGTTTACAGCCCTACTCTGTGCAGCTGGCCACGTAGCAGATGTCCACGACAACAGAATTCAACCCTGCTCTTGGAGGGGAAAAGGAGGGCAATTGTGAGAAGTGCTGCAGGATTAAACGCATCTGCAGGCAAACAATTTGGTTTTATGAGAACTGCCAGTCCCTTGGTCTGGAATCTCCTTTTGGATAAAAATAAAAAAAAATCTTGGAACTCTTTGTTTAAATTTATCATTGGCAAAAAAACCCACCTAGGAAACAGCTGCGCTTTTACAGTAGTTTGGTCAACGTAGGTGTTCTGCTAATGCTGATCTAAACTTTGCCAAATATATAATCTTTTAGAAAGTCCACATGGTTGGCCTGCAGCCTCTGTAAGGTTGCTCTGTTTCAAAGGTACAGTATTTTCACCTTCACATGGACTGATGAGGACCCAGTTTGTGAAAAACAAAGCCAAAATGAATAAAACACTCCTATTGTTTTAGTAAGCCATATTTTTAATGCTGTTAGCTAACTCCATTCTGGCTAGGCTCCTGTATGAAATAGCCTGTTAAACAGAAAATGAAGATTAAAAAAGAATGATAGCATTAGCTGATGTTTCAGGCAGAGCTCTACTTGATTCCTTAATGTCTTACCTGTCTGTCTCCACTTGTGTAAGATAACCATTAGCATCTCATGGGGATCTGGAACTCTGGGTCACTTTAAGAAATCAATAGTATCTCCCAAGCTTAGACTGAATGAGGTTATAAACTGTGACATGCTCCATGTCTAGGCTTTGCTAGAGCAATTCTTGGATGTTAGGTGACAGAGTTGTTCAGGTGATGGATTTCCTCCCACCTAAACCCACTGCTCTTAGAGGATGACTCTCCGAACAGGGGCATTTCACTTTCCCTTAGTGTTTAGGATTTTTTAGAAGGGTAAGACACCAAGTCAGGACACATCACGCTCATTTTTTACATGCCAGACAGGTGACAAGCACTTCTCAGGTTTCAAATCCTTTTGTAGCGACTCTTAGATATTCTGTTTTTCTTTAATTTCAAGTCAGGTCAGCACAGCCACAAGTCTCTCAAAATATTCATAGACTAACAGCTAATTTAATGTGAGAAAAGAAACTTTTCCCCAGTTGCTTCTTAGTCATTTGATCAGTTGTTCTGCATACCACAACTGAAGTGGTGAGTGCCTGGGGGTTGAAGTCGAATATATTTTTTTTCTCCTATAGTTATTAATTTTATCTTTTCTCCTCATGTGACAACATTTCTCTGTTCAGAAGCTCTGTTACATGTCCAGTGATCAGCACAGACCACAGAAATGGAGATAAACATGGGTTTGGAGCCCCTTCACACCTGAAAATCAGGGACATGCAAGAATACTTCCCTTGAGTATATGACAGAAAGGTTGAGCCTCTTCAGCTTTGGGACAGAGGTGATTTAACAAGGACACATCCACTGTCTGTGTCTTCAGGTGACACAGTTAAATGCCATGGAAGGTGGCTTATCTTTTGACCTTCAGACGGACTAGAACTAGGAGATTGTGTAGATGTCTGGGGTGGGAGGAGACACGATGGCTGTACAGTGATTTCTTGTTGCAGTGTCCTGATTGCTTTCCCAAAGGCAGCTGCAGAATAAATCACTTGTGTTTTTATTTTTCCCTTTTCTCTCTAATGCTTCTCAGGTCATGGTAGAGAATTCTGACTTCACCCCATCGCAGGTTGGCTGTCTCTTTACCTTCCTTGCCCGTCAGCTTGCCAAGCCCAACAACACATTGTTTGTGAACAGGACACTTTTTGACCAGGCAAGTATTCCTTTGCGAGGGGTGGAAAAAGTTCCAAACAGGGTGCAGCACCGCAGAAAGTGTGGCTAGTGCTGTGGACTGAAGCAATTCTGGAAGGACTGGTGCATTATAAAACAGGTAGCATCTTGCTGGGGTTTTGTTGTGGTTTCAAAGAAGCAGAGTAGGAGAGACCACAGAAGCACAGTAAGCTCCATATTTCAGCTTGCCTACTGGAATTGTGTGAAAAATAGGGTCAGGTCCTAGGAGATGGAACAGCCTCTGCTCCTTTCCATGGAATGGCAGGTTCTTGTGGTCAGTAGTGTGTCAGGAGAGGGAAAGCAAAGGCCCATAAGGGTCAGAACCAAGCTGTTTATCTTTAAGCCCCAGTGAGCATTTTGGTGGCTCTGTTGTCACTTGTTATGTGTATGAAGATGTCAAGATAGGGAGATAAAGGATGCCAATTAAAATGACACTAGCGAGCTTATAGAGCTTGTATACATAGCTGGTAATTTCTAGTTTGCATGGCCACCATCTATCTCTGTCGTTTGAAGTAGGCTGATATGCACCAATGCGTGCCTAAAGCTTGCAAGGGTTAAGTTTATATCCCAGTTTAAGTCCCATAAATTCCTGGGACTGAGGCGGCAGCTTCAATGGCTACAGCAGTTGCGCTTTGATGATAATATGGGTATATGAACACTAATAAAAAATGCATTAGAAAATATATGTCCTTTGTCATAATTTAAGACCAAAGAAGTCTGTGGAGGCTAAATGGATTTGGATTAAGCACTGTAATTACAGATACATTAAATTTCATGCTTTCCTGTTTTTCTGGCAGAGATGGCACAGTCCAGGAGAGAAGCTGAAAGGGTCAGCATAGTGGTTCGAGCTGTTTGGTGTGTGGTCCAAGGCAGGGTCATGGGGTTCCCTGAGTTCTTCTATATTGCCTGGGTTCCCCAAAGTTTGGTTCTAGATCCTAGTGCAGAGTCATGGGTTTCCCTACCTGGAGTCTTNCAGGCCTAACTCATGCTAACCTCTACATCCTTGCACAGGTCCTTGAATTTCTGTGCAGTCCGGATGATGACTCCCGCCATTCGGAGAGGCAACAGGTAACGTCCTTCAAGGGAACATTTCTTTAAGCAGCAGGTATGACCAGACTGTAGAGCAAAGTTCAGCCTCATTGGGAACATATGTTGGCTGAAGGTCATATGCTAAAGCAGTCACCTAGCATAGGAATGGTGGCCAGAACGGAGGAATTGGGCAGTGCTGTACACAGCAGGAGTGAAGGAGGATCCTACCCCAGCATTGCCCACAGGAGAGGTTTGACAGCAGTAAGAACAGAGGCAGGAAACACCCTGGGTAAGCGCATGACCTTCATAGTTAATGGACAATCAATTAAAAAAAATCTGTAAAGTAAGACCTGTGTTAATACAAAGTTTAATGGAGCAGGAACAGTGTACTTTTGAATGGCACTGGCTGTCCAGCTACTACTGCAATATAAATAACTGGCCTTCAATATCTGCAGGTCCTTTTAGAATTGCTCCAGGCAGGAGGGATAGTACAGTTTGAAGAGAGCCGTCTTATCCAAATGGCAGAAAAAGCAGAATTGTAAGTTGCCCTGTACTATATATAAATACTGCCTTTAAATCTCCTCCAAAGCTTTTTTCCCTCCATATTTCTTGTTCCTACTTTGCAGCTGTGTTTGGGATTATTTTCCCTATGCATTCACATATGCTTCATTTAATATGTTCATATTTAGTCCCAGTCTTTCTATCTTATCTCTACTGGGTGTTCTTACAGAAAGCATTGTTAAGATAAGAGAGGGTAGAGCTGTGGAAACCCTTCAGCATGAAACCCTGTGGGGCTTGATGAGTTTTGGCACTTCCTATCCTAAAGCCCAGGCTTTGTTCAAAGGTATAGTTGTGTATTTGAATGCTCTACCACTGACAGATGGAGTGACTCGTTGGGGTGAGATCTACAGGTGGATTTAAAAGCACGAAGGGGTCTGAAGCCACCCCCATGGTACTCGTTTTAGAATTGAGTAGGAGAGACAAACACAGTGTCTGGAAAGGCTAAAAATTCCCACCATCTCCTTTAGATGCTTTACACTTCCAGAAAGAGTCTGTCGTGCCTGAACAGA
>VYZW01002004.1:0-12391 GCA_013401315.1 Balaeniceps rex | reverse complement strand
GTGCTTAGTTGCTGGCTGGGGTTAAACCACGACATAGCCAAACTAACCCTGAACCGTGCTGCTGAGTTACACAATCTGCTTCCTGCCTGCTCATACAGATAGGCAGCCAAGCCAACTCCTAACATATGGCACAGTACAGAAAAGAGAACGAAACCAAAAAAAAGTGTTTCCGTAACCTGTTCACACAAGCTCCTATAGGTCCAGTAAGTTCAAACGCACAGACTTCTGAAACTTGCCTACTAACATCAACTGGAGCATGACTTTCATGTCTCCGACTGGCAAAACCTAAACTGAAGTGGCAATAATTTGTTAAGGAAAACAGGGGAAAAAGAAGGGTGAGGAAAAGAAAGAAAAAGAAGGAAGGGAATTGCAATAATTGTTCCACTTGCAGCACTCCACTCTGCTTATCACTTGGTCACACAGCTTACCTTCAAAGTAGTGGTGCTTCTGTCAGATTTCTCCTTTCCCTCTCTTTCTTTACTACTTTTTTTCTTGGATGTGGAGTGTTCCCTTTCTCTTCTTTCATTATTTGTATCCTTTTCTCTTTTTTTTTCTTTCTTGTTTCTGTTTAAGAAAATTTTTACTCAAATCAGAATTTGATCCAACAGCAACAAATGTACTACCAATGCATACATTGAGTGTACTGTACAGTAAACTGCACAGTACAGTAACTAAGAATGTTGGTATCCTGGTTTGCTTTCCTTCAGAAAGGTTCAGTCACCTTCAAACCATTTAACTGCAAACTAAACTCTCATCTGGGGGGTTTAAAAAAAAAAAATCCAAACCCAAAACATAACAAAAACCCCTTCATAAAGACAAGGAGATTTTTTGACTGAAGAGAGCTAAAGAACGCATGTGTTCAGTATACATGGTATTTGCAAAGAGAAAACCAAATTAATCTGTATCCAATGAAGGGCTTTTATTGGTTTGAAGCAAATATGCATCGCTAACAGATTTAAAACTCTCTAGCTGAAAGCATACCAAAGATCAAATCCATGAAGGGTTTTTTTGGTTTAGAACTGAATCATACTGACCAATTGAAATTATCTGAGATGACTAGTGAAAAGGCAGTAAATCAATGAAAATACTTCCCAAATTGTTTTCAATATATGTATCTGCATCCACCTTCTAGTGTTTATTGAAAAACAAACCTTTTCCTTAGAAAAGAAAATTATTATTAAAGAGCTTCTTGCATAACAAAAAAAATCCACAAGAAACACAAATTGAGTTAGCTCCTTTCATAACACTGATCTCTATGTCACATTTCAATTTAACAAAAATACTATAACATTTTCCTCATTTACTGCTCATTAACTTNTGAGATGACTAGTGAAAAGGCAGTAAATCAATGAAAATACTTCCCAAATTGTTTTCAATATATGTATCTGCATCCACCTTCTAGTGTTTATTGAAAAACAAACCTTTTCCTTAGAAAAGAAAATTATTATTAAAGAGCTTCTTGCATAACAAAAAAAATCCACAAGAAACACAAATTGAGTTAGCTCCTTTCATAACACTGATCTCTATGTCACATTTCAATTTAACAAAAATACTATAACATTTTCCTCATTTACTGCTCATTAACTTTTATGTTTACATCAAACTGACCTTCTTGGAGAAGGAGTTTGTGAAGACTTTCTTTTTGTTGTTTTAGATGTTTTAGGAGACTTGGAGGGACTTCTACTCTTCCTTTTACGCCTTTCTCTGGAGGACCAAGAAATTAAAGATCACCAAAGAAGAAAAATAATAAACTCAGGAACTGCATAAAAACAGAAAGCTCTTAAAATGATCTGACACAACTAAGTAAATATCCCTGAATTTAACATTATATATCACCAATAATATATGAACTGTACAAAGCAAAAAAAAAAAATTTCATTTTTCAGTTTGATGGGAAAGGGGAGAATGGAAGTGGGAAGTAGGAAAAAAAAAAGTTGTGCCTTTTCAGATTTTAGTTTTATGTTTATCCTCACATTCTTGTACTTATACCTGATAACAATGGAAACACTGAATTCACTAATCCTGTATTAAGTAAGAGTTTCTTCAGTCAGGAAAAGAATCCAATTGAATGAAAAGCCACATTAAGACAAAAGGCATAACTTGAGCAATACAAACTTCAAAACTTAACATTACAAGCTTAAGATCACTGGAATTTCAGTTCAGTGTGACTGAAGTTTAATTCCCGAATACATGAGCTAGCATTCCTATTGGTTTAGAAACAAACAGTGCAAAATGAAGCTCAAGCTGTTGTCAAAATCAAAATGAATAAGTTAATATCTATTGTTTTCCTAGCAGTCCATGCTCAGCAAACCTACGTATCATTCTATAACACACTGAAGATCTCTTAATATTTTACAAAACAGCTGTTTTACACAGATGTATGGAATTTGCTGAAGTTGCTGTTATGGAGTCTGATCTCGAATAGAACAGAACATTAAATAACTGGTTGCAAACATACTGAGGCACATGTTAAAATAAAGTAAAACCTGAGCAAGTAAAGCTTCATTCAACGTAAACATAGAACCTATCTGTCAAAGTAAGATGACTCTTTCCTATCACCTCTTCATAGAGCAGGAAAAGCAGACAGGAAGAATCATCAAAGAGAAACAGCGAAGTTAAAAACTAATTGACAGGGCGCTTGTCAGATACAGCACAAAAGCTACACTTATGCATACCAGCTTTTGCAATTAACACCTAATTTCTTTAATATTTAGAAATGCCAAGAAAACAACAGTTATCAGATAAATTACAAAAGGATATATTAAGATATACCTAGTATCACTATCTGGATTCATACTCTGACAATATCATCTAGCCTGACCATGAAGCTGCACAGGACAAAAGTTCATAACTATTTTGTTCAGCAAGGTCTTAAGTTTGATTCGATCTTTGGTAAACAAAAATATAAAGTGACCTCAAAATCATGGAAAAAACCCCCACAATCACTGATCAGCTGTTCACTGGCTAACATGCACCTCATTTTGAACATCCTCACATTTATCATCACCTTTTTTTAAATGAGGATATTGGAAATGAATATATTATTCTGACAGTGCCCCCATTTAGTCTACATTGAGTACATCCCCACTTTATTTTGCTTTCCTGCATACATATCTATGAGCAACCAAGTAAGTGCCCTAGTAATTGTGTTCAAACTAGAAACTGTTTATTCATGAAATCTAATTTTCAGTTTCTGCTTTTCATATTTCAAGTTGAAGAACTACAGCTGTGTCTGACAGCATTCCTATCTCTATGTTACATTTTTCTATAGAAAGATTTTTGCGCGCCTGTTTTCATTAACACTCTTAAGCAACACTAATACAGCAAGATTTAATAAAAAGAAGTTTGAAAACTTTGATAGTGATCCCGTGTCTCTAAATCATACACAGAACTAACATTCTTGTCTCAAAGGAAAAATCCCACAGGCTCATGACTGGAGGCAACTTCCTGTTGATTTAAATAAAGTTAACTAGGAACGGCTTCGAGCTTTGCCTTAGACCAACACCGGGTCTAGCATTGCGAGGATCTGAGACAGACAGAAGCTTTGGGGCAGAGAGATTTCTCAACACCTGTCTCCAACTAGCAGTACTTGGAAGAATGGTGGCAGTGTGAACTAACTTTCTGGAAAGAGAGGTAGCTTTCAGACTCTTCATATTCTTTTTGCCCCTATTTAAGGCACAAATTTTGTTTTTGACCCTGATGGAATCTGAGCCTTGCTAATGCCAGCAGAAATTGCCAATGCAATTGCATTGGCAATTTACTTGCATGCTGTTTGTCAGTAAAGCAAGGTGAGCTGCCACCTAGTTCTTAGAAGGTCCTGTATGTTCTATTCCACCTCTTCTCCAAAAAGACTAGAAGACTACTTGTCCAATATTTTACACTCTTCAGAAAAAAGATCTGCATCTTCAAAAACAGTCCCAACTCAGTGCTGCAGTGTAAATCCAGACAGCTGAAATGCCAGGTTGTTGGATAATCTTCTCCTGAATGGTTTGTAACCATTTCAACTAGGCAAAGTCAATCACCAAAGTAAACGGACACCCCTAAATAAGAGCTAACCAGGACTTGGTAGCCCAACTTATTGACAAATACGTTTCAGAATAACAGAATACTGAGGTTGGAAGAGCCCTCTGAAGAACACCTAGTCCAGACCCCCAACCTCCCAAAACAGGATCAACTAGAGCAGGTTACTCGGGGCCATGTCCAGTCAGGTTTTTAATATCTCCAAGGATGGAGACTCCACAATCTCTCTGGGCAACTGGTTCCAGTTTGCCCAGAAAACACACAATTTAAACATTAGAAAAAACCTTTTATTTCCCATATTTCAATATATGCCCACTGCCTCTTGCCCTGTCACTGGCCATCACTGAGAAGAGTCGGGCTCCATCTTCTTCACGCTCTCCCATCAGGTATTCAATACGCACTGATAAGATACCCCCTCAGCCTTCTCTTCTCCAGGCTAAACAATCCCAGCCCTCTCAGCCTCTCCTTGAATGACAGATACATATAAAAAACAGTGTATTTCTCTCATCCTCCATCTTCAAAAAGAACATTGTCCCTGTTTAATAGCATCTGTAAAAAAAAATAAATTCATACCAAAGCAGGGCTTTGTACTGTGAGTCCATTAGAAGAGATGCACTGAATTTCACTAGAATTCTCTGCCCAAGTACATGACATTTGAGCCTTCCGTGACGCTTTCTTAAATAGCAGGATGCTTAAAGGGGAGCAATGATGTTGCAGACTAGAGTATGAATTTTTTGTAACATCCAGCTAACTACACTTGTTATTTGACATTAGGAACTGGGTCTTCCACCAAGGCTCTTATATAAGCTACACATTACTGTATTGGGTTTGTGTGGCAAGGTTTTGGTAGCAGGGGGGCTACAGGGATGGCTTCTGTGAGAAACTGCTAGAAGCTTCCCCTATGTCCAATAGAGCCAATGCCAGCTGGCTCCAAGATGGTCCTGCCACTGGCAAAGGCTGAGCCAATCAGTAACAGTGGTAGTGCCTCTCTGATAACATATTTAAGAAGGAGGAAAAAACTGCTGTGCAACAGCAGCCAGGAGAGAGGAGTAAGAATATGTGAGAGAAACAACTCTGCAGACACCAAGGTCAGTGAAGAAGGAGGGGGAGGAGGTGCTCCAGGCGTCTGAGAGGAGATTCCCCTGCAGCCCATGGTGAAGACCATGGTGAGGCAGGCTGTCCCCCTGCAGCCCATGGAGGACCCCACGCCAGAGCAGGTGGATGTGCCCGAAGGAGGCTGTGACCCCGTGGAGAGCATGCGCTGCAGCAGGCTCCTGGCAGGACCTGTGACCCCATGGAGAGAGAGGAGCCCACGCTGGAGCAGGTTTGCTGGCAGGAGTTGTGACCCCGTGGGGGACCCATGCTGGAGCAGTCTGCTCCTGAAGGACTGCACACCGTGGAAAAGGACCTGCGCTGGAGCAGTTCATGAAGAACTGCAGCCCGTGGGAAGGACCCATGTTGGAGAAGTTCCTGGAGGACTGTCTCCCGTGGGAGGGACCCCACGCTGGAGCAGGGGAAGAGCGTGAGAGACAATGCATGATGAACTGACCGCAACTCCCATTCCCCGTCCCCCTGCACTGCTTGGGGGAGGAGGTAGAGAAATCGGGAGTGAAGTTGAGCCTGGGAAGAAGGGAGGGGTGGGGGGAAGGTGTTTTAAGATTTGGTTTCATTTCTCATTATCCTACTCTGATTTGATTGGCAATAAATTAAATTAATTTCCCCGAGTCGAGTCTGTTTTTCCCCTGACAGTAATTGGTGAATGATCTCTCCCTGTATTTATCTCAACTCACAAGCCTTTCATTATATTTTCTCTCCTCTGTCCAGCTGAGAAGGGGGAGTGATAGAGTGGCTTGGTGGGCACCTGGCATCCAGCCAAGGTCAACCCACTACAATTACTTATCTAATTCAACACTCCTGAGGCATACAGGCAGAAAACGTTGTTTTCAAAGCTGACAGAACTATCTTTACTCTGTGCAGGTATTCAAGCCATGAAATAATGTTAACAATGCATTAAAATAGGAAGCTGTACATGCTTAAAGAAGCCACAGTATTTTGCCCATAAACCTCCAAAACAACATGGACATTTCATATAACCCAAACAGAATGTTCAGAAACCATTACAGCCTTTTCTGCATTATATGAACCATGAACTCCTGAATTTTGAGGGCTATGGAAATTTTGCTTTTGTCTAGGGAAGTGATTATAATACGTAGAACTTTTCCCAATTCATCCAGCACTTCATTCTCTCAAGGTAACAGATAAAATTTGGTATCTAAATTTGACATGTGATATTATTGAACTCCGTAATTGCTGAGGTATTCAGAAAGGACTTTTTCCACCAATGCTTCTGAACTTAAGTTAGCGGCAACACTTTTAGAATATGCCTGAGTTAGTCCACTTACAGAGCTTATAATCAATCTCTCAGCCTCCTTCTGCTGTACTGAATTTATCCAGACATTCCACCCAGTTTACCCTCCCTCAGAGGCAAAAACAACAGCTAGATTAACCTTGACTGCTTTCCTGTTTACTATCAGCATGGTTAAGGAATGTTAATTTTTACTTGTATCTGGCCATCTAACCAGCTAAACAAGGTATCTTTATCTTCCAACTGAGATACATTAACTTTCTGAATAGCTAGCCAGCCAAGCGACATGCTTGCTTCCTGCTGTTCAGCCATCCAGCCAAGAAAATTCATTGCTTGCCATCCTTAAGGTGGCCAAGTGGCAAATACTACCACCCAACTGTTTGTAAGCCCAACAAATTGCTCTACAGACCGAGACTGTACAGTATGTAAGTAACCAAGGAACTATGTAACAGTGACTCAAACTTTCATCAGGACAAAGGTGATGTTTGATGTCCCTCTATCATAACTTTTGGATGGCTCCAATGCAGAGACATGGCATAAGAACCATCTACTTACTGTCCTCAAGGACTATACTATACAGTTATGTGAAAGGCAAGCACCAGCTGCCCAACAAGAAACTATTTTCTATCAAGCATCATACAGAGCTCTTTGTAATAGATTTTACTTTATAGGGAAATCTACAAAACGGAAAGAATACAAATTGAATTAGTAAGTGACATGGTGATATTGATACATAAAAATTATGATGCACATTTTTCATGGTGCGTCACTGTACTGACAAATCTGAAAAAGCATGAAAAAATTCTAAACAAACCTGCTGGAGCTACGAGATCTTCTTGAAGAGCTATAGCTTCTTGGGGGTGTTCTGGACCTCTTCTCTTTCTTCTTTTTATCATCTCTCTCTTTTTCTCTTTCTCGCTCCTTCTTCTCCTTATCCTCATCTTTTTCCTTTTCTTTGTCTCTGTCCTTCTCTTTGTCCCCTCCTTTGTCCTTATCTCCCTCCTTGTCCTTAATCTTCTCTCTATCCTTCTCCCCCTCTTTCTCAACATCATCTTTTTCCTTGTTCTGGTCTACCTCTACCCTGTCTTTTTCCTTCTCCTTATCTTTGTCCTTATCCTTGTCCCTGTCTCTATCCCTATCCTTGTCTCTGACTATCTCTCGATCTTTCTCTCTCTCTCTCTCTCTCTCCCTCTCCTTCTCCCTGTTTCTCTCTTTATCTCGTTCTCTTTCCCTTTCTTTGTCTCTGTCCCGGTCTCTCTCCTTCTCTTTGTCCCGGTCTCTCTCCTTCTCCTTTTCTTTGGCCTTTTCTTTTTCCCTGACCTTTTCTTTTTCTCTTTTCTTGTCCCTGTGAAAAGCCAAACAGAAATCCATTAATTAATCTTTGAACTTTCCAATAAAAATTACAGTTAACTCTTTAGCATACATTAATTGTTCAAGAGAAAATATGTGTTTCTGTTGAAAAATAGTAATTATTCAAAATTTTAATTTTCTACCCCTGTTCACCATGAGGGAGAGGCTATATAGCTAGGAAAAATTTGGAAACCAAATTGGGGAAGGGGGGTGCCAAAATCAAATCAAACTGTGATCTTCAAAGTGATGTTATTGCACTTTGAAAGAATATGTCTCTTCACCTCACAGCTACATTACTATACATACATAAATTTTCTACATTTTGTCAGGAGTGAGACAAACTCTACAATTTGTAAATCCATTCTTTACTAAAAGCGTGTCCACGTAAAATGGACTGCAGATTAACCACCTCCACATGAATAATGACAGGTGACTGGACAGAAGTCTTTATTCTACAGTGTTCTCTCACATAAATATCCTGGAACTGCTTGGAAGTCCAACATCAATTAATCCACAGAAACAAAAACACATGGATAAAATTTCAACAAATTCCCTCAAAAGGCAAATGTAAGGTCAAAACTCAACCAAGACAATTCAATCATCTGTAATGTCATTAGGAATTTGAAAATTATTGAAAAATTGTTAAGACAGTAAAAACAGAAGCAAGGTAACAGAACAAGTCAGCTGCTTTGGGATAGGCAGAATGATACATGTTCATAAAAACAGTGAGGAAAATTCCAATGGATGTTCTAGTAGTCAAGCCAAATAAAAATTTATTAGATCGCAGCTTTGGCTGCAAGATTACATTTTGGTAAAGGATTATTTGGAAGTGAGAGACTCTGAACCATCTTTCCTTTCTAACAAAGAGAAGAGAGACACACGACTCCTAGACCTGCCTCTAGAACATATGAAAATGAACAATTGTTCAGAGAGAGAAACAGGAGAAAGCACAAGAGAAGTTGATCAGCAGGCCTTTTCATGTCCAAGAGAACCAGATTGACAGAAGTTGCTGTGTCTATTGGTATTGGTACCTATTCTAGGATTTTTAAAGATTCTCAAAGAGACTCCTTCAGACGTGAAAGGCCCTACACACAGCCCCCACCTTTCTTCATTGGAACAAGTGTTTGGCTACTAATAAATAGTAGGCTTGTTTCATGGTCTGTGACCTGAAGACTTTGTTTCCCATCAAGTTTTGGCAAATACCTCTTTAGATGTCTCACAGAAGGAATTTAAGATCATAAAGATGAAACAGCACACAATCCCTGCAATAGCAAGGGGTCTCACAATGACCCAAGAAGCGCCTTCCAGTTATTTATCACAGAGATTTCATTGGACTTGGCCCTTCCAGTGAGCAGATATCTCAAGAAGCTCCAGACAACAGCAACAGAGAGTCAAAAGGATCCATCAATGAAGCCCAGCTATGTAGCCTACTCCTAACTGTTTCCACCGAGGTCCACAGATCTCAGTTCTCTTTCCCACAAAACTTCTCCCCTCAGAAAACAAGAGAACTGCACAACCTAAGTATGAAGCTCCCTTTAAATGAGTCAGGGGAATTACAGAGATGAAACAGAAAGAAAAGTACCAAGGCTTCTATTCATGAAGCTACTTTCATAGGCACTTTTGTTTTGTGAATATTCACTATTTCATCCCTCAGAAAATTACATTATCATCCAAGGAGATAAAGGAATTATCGTGTTGGAATTTCATGGTTAAATAATTAGACAATCAGACTTAAAAATTAATAGACTAGGTAAAATATAGATGTATTAGATGCTGAAATGTAAATATGCCTGTCCTGATTTCAGCTGGGATAGAGTTAATTTTCTTCCTAGTAGCTGGCATAGTGCTGTGTTTTGGATGTAGTATGAGAAGAATGCTGATAACACACTGATGTTTTAGTTGTTGCTAAGTAGTGCTTACCCTAGTCAAGGACTTTCTTTTCCAGCTTCCCATGCTCTGCCAGCTGCACAAGAAGCTGGGAGGGGGCACAGCCAGGACAGCTGACCCAAACTGACCAAAGGGCTATTCCATACTATATGACGTCATGCTCAGTATATAAACTGGGGGGAGTTGGCCTGGGGGCAGCGATCGCTGCTTGGGGACTGGCTGAGCATTGTTTGGCGGGTGGTGAGCAACTGAGTTTTGCATCACTTGTTTTGTATATCCTGTTATCATCATTATTATTATTATTTTCTCTTCCTCTGCTGTCCTATTAAACTGCCTTTATCTCAACCCAAGGGTTTTAATTCCCCCCCCCCAATTCTCTCCCCCATCCCACCAGGGCGAGGGAGGGTGAGCGAGTGGCTGTGTGGTGCTTAGTTGCCAACTGGAGTTAAACCACGACAATGCCACATAACAGACATATGCATTTGTGCCTACAGGTGTGTACGGCCAATATGAAATAGCCAAAGGCAAAAATAAAAGCTCGTGCACAAAAACTTTATACATGTTCTCAGAATGCGGGATCAAATTCAGCCTGAATCCAACCTTCTCAACAGATATAGACTGAAGAAGTATCATCCACTTTTTTGTGCGTTGCACAGGCCACACGGAACATACCTAATCTGTTGGTTAAAGTCTGACAATTAAAGTTACTTATTTTCAATCAGCTTGCACGTTGGTATAAATGTAGACTAGACTTTGGTATCAAAGTTTAGGTACCTCAGTGTTGTGGTTTAACCCCCGTAGGCACCATATGAGTTACTATGAAGAAAATTAACTGTATCCCAGCCAAAACCAGTACACTCAGCATAAAAATTTACTTTCTATTCTTTTGTCCCACAAAAAAGCCTAGGGACAGGCTAAAGCATTTAGAGATTCCATCCTTTGCCATCACCTAAAAGGTTTGTTAGATTTTTTCAAAAACTTTGTACTGTGTGCTAAGAAGAACAGTATCATTTCTTAGGAATGGAACTCACCGAGAATGAGAGCGACTTCTTGATTTCCGCCTTTCCCTAGATCTAGACCGTTTTTTCAGGGGACTTCTGGATCTGCGTCTGTCCTTGTGTCTTGAGAGTGATCTGTTGCCAGATCTACTTCTATATGAACAACGCCAGAAGAAAAATACTTTAATATGGAAACTTCATAAAAATTAGGTCAACCAAGAAGGGAAAAAAACCCCACATAAATCTTGCCTTACTACATAAAATTATATAGAGTTACACCTCAGTAATATACTGCCTACCAACATTTTTGTAAATATGGATACTTTTAAGCTTCGCCAGCTGCACATGCTCTCCTTTGAAGCAATGCACCATTTAAGTAATACTCATGTTTCATAATAACTTCCATGAATATTCTGGAAAATATAAATTCATATCATATTAGGATAGCTGTCCTTAGTAAATCTAGTGCATAAAATATACTATAGACAATTTCTAGCAGCTTATAAAAATAATCATTTACATTTTTCTTCTTTTCCAGGCCCAGTCATTTATTGCAGTGTTGGTTAATGAAGAAAGATGGCTTTAACTGGCCTCTTTGTTCTCCAGCCTTATAAATTTAATTGAACTTTAAAAAAAAAAAACCACTGTCTGTGGTTCAGAATTTAGTCAAGCTACCTTTTCAGCTGAAAGGATATGTTAGCATGGATTTGAATTATAAGAGTTCTCAAGAAAAGGAATGAGCATTTACTACACGATAAATAAGGAATGCAAATAATGTGCAGATACTCCAACAGAAATCCAATTAAAGTCTTCTGATAAGCATATATAGCACAGTCTCAGATTTGATGAAGAAAACAAGACTTTTAAAAATTACTATACTTTTTTTTCCAAAATATTCCCTATATTTGGAAGATCATATTCCCTAGGAAAACAAAAATAAAAAGCTGAATTTGAACATTAAGTATCAAAAGAACACATCATTGGATACTTTGCCTGAGAGGTTAAGGTACGATGAAGTTAAACTTACCAAAGACAGAAATTCATGTATATTACTCAATAAATCCTGAAGAACAAGGAGATATAAAAAATACCAGCTCCACCTGTCTTCTGCAGCTCAAGACACACAGAGTACGATATACCAAGAGGAGAGGAGAGGCAATTATTTTTTACCTACAGCTTTGCTCCATGTATCAGTGTAGAAATACAAACTAATTACAGGGAAAATTAATTCCAATTTAGTCCAAATAAGACCTTGAAAAAATTTTATATCATAGAGATGAAAATGATTTAGGGGTTTTATAAAACAGTAAAACTGGAAAGTGGTAAGGACAATTTATTCTTAGGGATGAAGTTGCCTCAACAGATCAGACTGGCCTTTTTTCAGCATGTTCTCAAAACTGACAGTAACAGTGGTAAAATCATTAAAATATATATATAACTATCAACAATTATTTAAAGCACAGGTTTTCTGCAAGTAAAAAAAAAAGCAAATTTATCTTCTAAAAATCAATTTGGTTTGTGTCAGTACAAAATAGCACTGAGATTACTGCAGTGTTACACAAAACAAAGACTGTTTTTTCAGTTATGTCTTGAGTTAGAGAAACAGAAGAGAAGCAAGCAATAAGGAAATGAACAAATGATTCTTCTTGCATTAAAAAGGTACCCAATGTTTTGATGTCATTAGATAACATGTACTGTGTAACACTATTACAAAACTGAAGCCTGCACTTAGATCTAGATATAAGGAAAAAATTTTTTACAATGAGGGTGG